>JABCRI010001071.1:0-61211 GCA_015143295.1 Tetracentron sinense | reverse complement strand
TACTACTCCATTCTGTTCTGTTGTTCCTCGCTGACATATTGTGCCACATACCCAATCTTGCAAATTCATTGCAAAGGTCCAGATTACGACCGACTCGTGTATCTACCATAATCCTCACCCTCACGTCTGAGATCTTTACAATCTAATCTTCTTCCGTATTTAGTTGATTTATCACTTCTTCTTTGTAGATCTTAAAGATCAAAAGCTTCTGATTTTTCATCAAATAAGAACACATAGCCAGTAACGAGAAAAATCCTCTATGAAGTGATAAAATATCTTTGGCCTCCCCAAGCAAAATTGGAAAAGGTCCACAGATTATCTGTATGACTCACCTCAAGAATGTCTTAACTCCTGGTTGCACCCTTTTTCCCTCCTGTTCTTGGTAGTCTTCTTCCGTTATGACAATCAAGGCAAATCCCAAATAATGTCAAATCCAAAAGGTCTAAGGTTCCATTCTCACTAAACCTTCATTATCCTCCTCCTTTGAGATTTGCCCCAACCTTCCTATGCTACAATTCAGAATAATCTTCTTCAAAACCCGCTTTTGTTTCCATTAAGTTTCACACCAGGCAGGGATAAAAAAGATTGAGCATAAGCAATATTTAGATTCACTTTGTAGAGCCCATCAGTAATGAACCAATGCCAATCACAAAGCGTGATAAGATTTAACTAATATGTCCATTACCAAATTTAAATTCAAATGTCCACAACCATCAAGTTTGCTAATTGAAAATCAAATTTCGCCGCATACTGGGCACAAAACAGTGTCTTCTAAATCTCAAACAAATCCAGAATCTAGAACTAATCTATATACTCCCTATAATAATCCTATGTCCTCCTTCACCACCGCCTTTCCCTCGTCAAAGATCTCTCTCCTCACTTAGCTTCCTGCTTTTTGATGAATCCCGCTTGTGTTTACAAAGATGAATAGGCCACACCCAGTATCATCCACCATATGATGGAACATCAGCTAATAAAGATTCAAACACACAAAGTTCAAAGGACTCCCTTTCTATGCTTCCATATTCTATACTTTGGGGGGACAATTCTTCTTAAAGTGCCCACTTTTCTTTGCAGCATACATCCATTCTCATACTTTGGCTCAGTACGTCTTCCTTTGATCACCACATTATTTCCAACTTTGTGACCCTGAATTTTGTTGGTTCCCGTCGATTTCCAGAGTTTTCTTTTGGAATTTCTTCCTAGAACCCTTAATAGCCTATGAGCACTTTCCACTTTACCATGCTTCAATCTTTCTCTGTCTTGAACACACATTGGATCAACTGGTTAATTGTCCACTTTTTCCTGTTGTGTACTATATACGACCTAAATTGATCAAAGTGGCTGGAAGAGAGTCAGAACAAACTGCACTAAAAATTCTTCATTAACAGTCATTCCCGCTCCCTTAAGTTGGGCTGCCAGATCACTCATATGCATGATATGTTTCATGGACACCAGAAGTCCCCACTATAATGAGTGCGAGTCAATCCTCTCAATAAACTTTCAACTGTTTTGAAGTCCTAACAAACTGCTCCACTAATCTTAAGAAATTCTTTTGCTTTGTCAATTTCAGGAATCCCCACAACAAATGCTCTTGGAGATTGAACCTTTCATATATCATAAGACATAACCTGTTGATCTTACCCATTTTTCATGTTTACTCTTAATCTGTGGAGTGCTATCATCATTAGGCACAACAGACTCATTTTCCAACAAAGCCAAGTCTAGGTCCATACAACCTAAAGTAACTTCAATTTTGTACTTGACCCATTGAGGGGTCATCCCTGACAGGTATGCCCAGTAATTGCAGAAGGATTTATTGCTGGAAAAAAAACAATATGCTCACTTAATTAATTGCATCTCAATTAATTTATGCATAAACAAAATAGCAACCTCGATATCATGCTTAAAAGATGCAAAAAATCATCTGACTAGTGGGGTATTAGCCAGACTATCTAGGATGGTTATTAAAACACTAGGACCATCTCTGGTGAGACAACCAATACATCATTACACTCTCTCCTTTGGGCCGAGAAACGTAACATGCTACCTTAGGTGAACTATTTTCACCACAAGGCAAGCTGATAATGAACATTGTAAATTTTTGAGACCTTTAAACCTTGGGCCTAAACCCCTCTAATTCACATGCTCACACCAACTTCCCTGCTCCGTTTAATTGCACAAAATGATGATCCCACCTTTGGGCTTGATCACCCTCTTGAAACAATTAAAAGCAAATCCGGATGGACACTCCCTTGAAATCAAACATGAATTAATCTTTCAATACAATATGCACACACTCGAACGCCACCCAAATCTTCCTGATCGAGGCCACTTTAGTGACTAAACACGACCATTTTCAATCTGGTTGGTTCCGAATAGGAAGGTGCCGAGAATTCCATACCCTAAGGAATTAATAAAAATATAATAATAACTGCATATTCATTTATTTGAGATTCATGACGGAAAAATTGTTAGTTAATAAATAACAGCGCCTTCTACAATTAATTTTAATTTTAAAAACTGAAGTGTCATTTAAAAAATACTCAGAAACTTAATTTCATGCTTAGTTCAATACAAAGAACCCAATAGGGGTACCATAAAATGTCTTTGTTCCATTTAGGGTCACTTTATCAAAGACAAACCCCTTTGGAGCCACCCCAAATTCAAAATAGAATTTGGAATTGGGTTCTACATCAAAAAACACGCCTAAGGAGATAGGACACGCTCTGGAAACGTGTCGGACTCACCGACACGTGCGGGAAGAAGATTCTGGAGAGTATGGGTTGGACACACGCATTCACGCGCGGGAGATGTGCGCAGCCCGTAGACCTGCGCTGACCATAAACCGGTTCGGCTCGGTTTTGCACGGTCCGACGCGGTTTAGCGCAATTCTGTGCGGTCCATTTTTTTATTTTTTATTTTTTTTTGGGTTGTGGTCTCCGAAATTTGGGCTGGGTTGACCCGATCCGGTACTGTTCATCTTCTCAAAGATCTCTCACGATCTGGACTTTGTTAGGGTTTCATAAAATCTGAAAACCCCATAAACCACCCCTCTATATATTTCCAATTTGAAATCTAAGGGCACCGGTCAAGCCACCAGATTGAGACGAACACGGCCATGCCGCCGGATAACAACACAGGTCGCCGGAAAAAAAAAGAAAAAAAACTTACTGTTCTTTCCCCTTTTTTTTTGATTTCCTTTATTTACTCCGGTTATATACTGGAACTATTTAATCAATATTGAAACAAATAGCCATATAATTGCTTACACCCATTTGATCGGCCCATTGGCTCGCCGGCAGTGAATCCTCGCCGGAAAAACGCACATCCACAAAAATAAATTAAGAAAAATTATTCTAGAGTATGGTTGAGCAACCTGGCTCTAATACCACATGTTAACTTTCCTGTAGCCTTCAAACTATAGGGAACATAATTTTACAGCCATAGAACTAGAATCACAAAAAGATAATGTGCGTACCTGATCCCGCCATTGATGAATGTGATTGCTGTAAAATAATCCGGTCAATAAACAATAATGGCTTGGATGGTCTTCAACTCTTGGTCTCCAAATCTCTTGATGGGGAAGATGCTAGTTCTGCAGGGCTTTTGTGGAGATGGAATTGGGACCATTAGCCTTAATATTCCTTATATAGGGGTAATTAGTTTCCTAAACCATCAAGGATACTAATTTCCTCCTAAAACTCTAATTCCTTAATAATGCACAAAGCTACATGCTTGGCTACAACTACAACCGTAATTTGGAGTACAACTATCCGGGTTTTGGACAATTGAGCATTGCTAGACCACACCCTTATAGGAAAACCTTACATGCAAAAGGGAAAAGATTCCAATGAATGTGAACCCTAGGCAATGGGAGAGAATGAGCTTCTGTAATGGGAGATTTGCTTCTCCAATGGAAAAGAGAAAATCATCAGAAATAACCATTTGGGAGAAATCTAGAGTGCCTAAAGCTCTTGCATAAAAGAGGGAATTTTGGATAGTGATAGAAGAAGAAGACACGGAAGAAGAAATTTTGATTCCATGTACTGAATTCAAGAGAAACCAAGTTAGGATTCTGACGAATTGCCGAACCGATGCCATTTTGGCTTATAAAACTGCAATCATGAACTATAATTCCTCTCAGAAACACACAATTGGATGAAAGAGCAAGAAGAGACCGATCAGAAATGAAGTGATTCTCGGAGAGATTTACCTTGATTAGGCCCCTAAGCTTCAACGACAACACTGCAATCCCTGCATCAGTTACTCGAAAAGGACCGGAATTTGTGAAGCCATTGATAGAATCCAGTTCAGACAGAGAACCGTAATCTTGCTCCGGATAACTGAAATCGACTTCTTCCAGCAACGGAAATGAATCAGCAATCACAATCAAATCGCTATTCTGCAAGAAAGAAAGTCTGGAGCAAATGAGAATCCTCAAGCTCTTCATCTTCGCTCCCATATCCTTCAAGCCTTCCACATGAACTCTTCTCTGATTAGAGAGATTAAGAGCTTCGAGGTTCAATCCAGTCCTGGTGATCTCGCGAACAAGGCGATCTAGATCTCCGTGTAATTCGAGAAGATCTATTCTTTTGAGGTGGTGAAATTTGCAAAGAAGTGCAGAACCAGTGTCGTGACTTAGAATTGTGGGATCGGAGATTGTTAATCTGGATCGAAAACGATTAGAGGGGGAAAGAAATCACTTGCAGACCAAAGACAACGCTTCCACGTATCGTTGATCCTCAAGAACATGAAACACAGATTCCCAACATTCCTCTAGCAAATCTTTGCATCTCTCCACCATTTTTTAAATTCCGAGAAATATAAACTGTAGGAGAGAGAGAGAGAGAATCGAGCTACTAGGGTTTTTGGCTTTTTGCCTTTGTTCTCGTACCCACAAAAAACCAATGTTATCAGAACCGGACCCATCATCGAACCGGTTGAGTGGTCGGTTCCGGTTTGACTGGTTTGATCGGTCCAATTCAACCATGTCTTTTTTTATTTTTTTTAAATTCAATTTTTGCCCATTTATGATTGGTTCTCAACCGGTTCTTCCGGTTTTCACGAAAATGACCGGATTTTAAAACGGTCCGATTTTGGGGGTGTTTGGGAACCGGTGAGGGGACCGATCCCCGGTTTTTCCGGTTCAATCGGCCAGTCTGGTCTGATTCTGACAACAGTGCAAAAAAACCCTCTCATAAGTCGTGATTCTCTCCAATTGTAACCGGACTCAGGGGAGTCCGATTACGCCACTGCCACTGCCATGTGTCCCTTTTGACTCCACTCACCCCTTTGGTTCACCCCCACCTATCCTTAGTTTTTTAGAAAAGAAATTAACCCCCCTTTGGTTCAACCCCCACCTATCCTTAGTTTTTTTAGAAAAGAAATTAACCCCAGGTAATTTTTCACTAACTCCTAGGGTTAATTTCTTTTTTAATACCTTTTTTCAAAATCAAGGATAGGTCGGTGTACCCTAGGGGTGGGTAAATTCCTCTCTTACATCACCCTAACTTTTCTAAGAATCCCCAATCTACCCTAACCCTTAAAATACCTATAAATGCCGCCATTCCAAGCCTTAAACCATAATCTAAAGTCCTTGGGTTGAAACCCTAAACCTTATACCCAGTTCATTCTCCACCTCCAAACCTTAATTCTCTCCATAAATTCTAAGGGAGAAAATCCCCATCAACCCAATCCTTTTCCAATCCCAATCCCATAACAAGAGCTTTGACCTCCATTGGAGTCCACCTGGAGCTTTGAACATCAAGGGAAGAGGGTAGGTTTTCACCTCCCCTCTCCCCGTGCCTCATTTTCCTTTTTCTTTCAGTTGTATTGCTTTCCTATTGTATTTCCTTTTGCATTGTAAATTTCTTTATTGCTTTCCTTTTTAGATTCTAGTCCATTTCTAAAGTTATTTTTGAGTGCCCAGCTCGGACGCCCACCAGAGCAAATCCGAAGCCATAAAATAGTATCAGGACCATCCTCCATTTATCTTTACTGTATCTTTTTTTTTTGCTTCGGATACATTTACTTATTGTAGCATGCATAATTACTAGTTAGTTTGGAAATTGAAGTTCTTGCGGACTCATCACCCGGGGGGGATTGGATACCTCCCTCAACAGAGAGGCCACATCCCTCCACTGGCATAAGAGGCGGGCTGTAAAATTCCACTTTCCTGTATGAAATTATGGAATAGCATATACTGTCATATGCCCCCCAGCTTTTTCTCGTTTCTAGATCTTTTGGTCACAGATGTGAGAATGTGACTTGCAATTCAATGAGTGTCCCATAAGTGATTACTCCCGCACACCAAAAACTTAGTATATCCAAAGTTGAATTATAGCTGGAACCAAACACCTCCTATAGTCCGTTCTCTGTCATACAAATTAAAGTAGTAAACCTTCTTAACATGGACTTTTCAAGAGAAAAAGGCCGCCTCGGATTGTCTCTGTCGAAGCCAGAAAGGGCTCTTGGGGTTCCATACATTCAGGCCGGCCCAAGCCATTTGGAGGCATAAAGCGCAAAATTCTAAATGAGGTTTTTAATTTTTTTTTTAATATTAAAAAAAAAATTAACTATAAATAGGGCTTTTTTAATATTCTAAATGGACCTTTTATTTTTTTTAATATTCTAAATGGGGCCTTTTTAATTTTATTTTTTTATTTTTTTTAATGGGGCCTAAAGCAAAGGCTTTGATGGCCTAATGGACGGGCCCACCCTGCATACATTGTGCGACAGTTGGCATATAAATGGGGAGAAGTCATTTCATTTTCTCTCCATTACTTTGATTTCTCCCCATTTGATATCTCTCCCCCTTATTCTCACAATTATCACCACATGTCTTATTATGTGTGGAGAAGTCAAAATCTGGGGCCCCATGATTTTGACTTCTTCACCACTTGACCCAATTTCTGGCTTCGCCAGAGACAATCCAAGGCTGAAAAATGCTGATTTTCAGTACATTAAAACAACCAGTACTACCAAGCATAGTTGTAGGGAAGTTATGTACAGTATGGGAAGCTAGCTTCTTAGGAAGCTCGTTTCTCAAGAAGCTCGTATCCTAAATTCGTTTCTTCGGACAAATTCGCTTCCTCGGATAGAATCGCTTCCTTGGAAGCTCTCTTCCATCACGTCTCATCTAGTAATCAAAGGGAGTTGTATCTAGTAAGCAAGTATCGTCGGTTTGAAACTTAAGACACCTACTTTTCTCCAAAAATCTCATGTAAGATAAAATTAATAAATAACATAATGTGAATGAGGAGTTTATATTTCATTTCTCGCTTAGAAAATACGGTTTGTTCCACCACTCATCCCCCAAAATGCGATTTCATCTACCATATTTACTTAGAAAATTCTACACCATGCACTTAATAAGCTCTGCCGTGTATGCTCTCACATCAGACAGATTAACATAAATGCTTGATACTAAAGGCATTCTTGCTAACTTCTCTGTGATAATTCTTTCACCCACTTATTTTTGGTTTTTTTTTTTTTTTACATATTAATTATTTTTTTAAAATTAAAAAATTGTTTTTAGAGTTTTTTTAATATTAAAAACAGTTTTTTAATTTTAAAAAAAGAATTAATATTTTAATAAAAAAAAACAAAAATAGGTGGGTGAACCTTACCCACGGTTAAGGGGTGTCAAGGGAGACACGTGGCGACCTCTAGGGGTGATTCCCGGATTTGGCTTAACCGTGGGTAAGGTTCACCCACCCCTAGGGTTCACCCACCTATTTTTGTTTTTTTTTTTTAAAATATTAATTCTTTTTTTAAAATTAAAAAACTGTTTTTAAATAAAGAATTTTTCCCGAATAATCCCTTAAATCTCATTGTCAGAATCTTTCAGAAATGACCTTTTTCTACTTATGGTCAGGCCATTTGCAGTTAATTAAAACTAGGTATAAATAGTATCAGGACCATCCTCCATTTCCCCTTACTGAATGAAACTATGAAATTGCATCTTCTGTTATGTGCCCCAGCTTTTTCTCCTTTTCTTTTCCTCCCAGGTTTGTAAGGAATGTGATTGGCAATTCAATGAGTAGGCTCTAAGAGATCACCCACACCTAGCTAAAACTTAATTAGTCTCTCCAGAGTGGACTTATAGCTGGAACCAAACACCTCCTATAGTCCATTCCAGTGGACCTACACCATTTTTATGATGCTATAGTTTTCTTTCTCTGTCATACAAATTAAAAGTAGTATACCTTCTTATCAACATGGACTTTTCAACAGAAAAAGCCTGGATTTTCAGTGCATTAAAACCACCATTACTACCAAGTCTCAACAAGTTGCCAACTCTCTCTCTCTCTCTCTCTCTCTCTCTCTCTGTATATATATATATATACAGACATTGAGCTAACCCAACACAACTCACCTATCAAAAAGAAACAGAGAAAGAGACCAGAATCCTTAGGCTTAGACAAAAATGGGAAAAATCCATATCTCTCTACCACCCCTCTTTTATCTCCTGAAACTTGCATGCATTCTAGCAGAATCCCCATCAAGTACCGATCAAAACCTCTTCTGTCACCCCATCTACTCTTTCATATTCAAAACCTGCGCCTTCACCGGAATAAGCCGACCTCCGTTCGTCATCCTCCCGCCGACCGGTCCCGATCAAAATCCCGTTCCACCATTACCAACTTCTTTCGGATACTCATTCCCTTATCCAAATCCACCAGCCACTGTAGTCTACGTCTACCCTTTCTTCCCTCCTCCTCCATCGCTCCCGGCTTTTGCTGCCGCCACTCCACCTCCACCGGTTTTTCCAACTGTGTTACCGGTTCTCCCTCTACCACCGCCGCCGGTTTTTCCTACTGTAATTCCGTCGTCGCCGGATATTCCTGTATTTACAGTGCTCCCTCCACCACCGCCGGTTTATGTCTTCCCATATTTGCCCCTGACGCCGCCTCCACCGTTACCGGCGACGACGGTTCCTTATGTGTATCCTACGAATCCACCTCCCGGTGCAATTCCTTCTCCTGGTGCAATTAACCCAGCTTTCTTTGGTCCTCCTCCACCACTTCAACAAATTTTGCCGGAAACGCCACCGATGTTCCCTTTTGTTTATCAAACTCCTCCTTCTTTACCAGTAGTTTATCCACCAGTTCAGCCTGGGATTCTTTCTCCTCCGGTACCGTATTATTATTCGACTACTACACCGCCACCGGGTTTACCTGCAACGACTACGACCCCAGTGGTTTATCCTTATATCTACCTATCACCACCGGTTCTGCCAGTGAACCCACCTGGTTTTCCTCAGCAAACGCCGGTTATTCCACAACAGCCTCCGTTTGTTCCTCAGCAAACGCCGGTCATTCCACAACAGCCTCCGGTCGTTTTTCAGCAACCACCGGTAATTCCACAACTGCCTCCAGTAATTCCTCAGCAACCGCCGGTCATTCCTCAGCAACCTCCAGTCATTCCACAACAGCCTCCGGTCATTCCACAGCAGCCTCCGGTACTTCCACAACAGCCACCAGTCTTTCCACAACAACCACCGGTATTTCCACAGCAACCGCCGGCAATTCCGCAGATGCTTTCTCCTCCGGCGGTAGTTTGGCCGTACATATGGCCTCCCCCGCCACCGTTACCGGTTCGTTGACTGTTCATTTCTGTTGAATCACGTGTAGGATAATAACGTGCTCCGAGGAAGAATCCTACAAGGCTGCATTAAGGCGGTCGGATTGTTGGAAGAGTAAAGGATTACAGGATGATATGGTCAAAGTCAAACCGAAATTCAAAGCGAGCTTCAGAAAAAGGTAATTGACTTGGCTTTGATAGTGTAAGAATTTGTACGTGAACGTGAGTCAGAAGAGTGCATGCATGGTATGGTACGTCCACGTAATCAGTGGTATTTAATTGGGCACGCGCCACGAGGCATTGATCAAGACCATTTAATTTCAAGTGGCAAAGAAAAAATTGGCGATCAGGATCGTCAAATTGGTGCATATCCGGAGGATTGATAATGTCTGTTTAAAATAATCAAGTCTATTCATCTAACAAGGTTCGAGTTGTGGGTTTATCATATGGAGGGTAAACTCCAAACAGATGACCGGTCAGCAAAATCTACGGCTTTGAGCAACTCCTATGTAGATTGTATAAACCCGTATCTAATGTGGGTGTATTCTTTTTTCTTGACGATGGTACATGGGATGATAGCTGTTGTGATGTACACTGTATCATTCCCTAGTTATCATTTACTGCTATTGAAAAATGGTATTGAAGTCTGAAATGCTTTGTGAGATTAAATTCTTGATCCATGAAGATCAATCAATACATCGGCTGGCTTGTGCCAGTGGTCGGCAGTGTGTATATCCTTTCATTTCGTAGTCGTATGGCGGTTGATAGGCCTATCATGTTTAGCCAGTGTCTAGTTGGGTTATCAGTTCTTTAACCCACTAATCACTGCTAACCCAACCTAATTGGAGTAGCCAGACTTTCAGAAAAAACATAAAAATCAATCTACAAAAAATAGGTAAAGTTTTTGAGCCAAGTGAACTATTGCATTTTCTGATTTGTACCACGGGATCATTAGGAAATTCTTTTCATACCCATATTGAGCCTGAACCCAGCAAAATATTCGAGTTCAGCTGAGATTGGCCCAACCCAGCCTATCTCTACTCAGGTTGAGCCCAGCCCGAAGTGCAGCACAGAGCATTGGGTTGAGTTTGAGTTGGGCTTCTCAGTGTATAATTGTCACTGTTTTTGGTTGTTTTCCCAATCTTAGCAAATCATAGCGCAATTGGGGTAATGTTAAGTGATTCCTCCAATTGAATTGTTTCTACAATAAGGGCAATTTTGACAAAGAGTTTGACTAGCACACTGTAAGAAAATCATAAGATCGGCGATCCAGATCTTCAAGAAGAGGCGATCATGGATGTAAGCCAATGGTTCATGGTTGATCATTTTAAGTCAGATTTGAGTGATACAAACATCTGTTGACCCTAGATTAGCTTCCATGATATGTCCTTATGTAATAATCACCATTTAATGGAGAGTTAATCTCATGTAACCGATGTCTTTATTGCTTCCGTTACATACGATCTGGTCAAGGATTTCAGACCCTTCTTAATGATCATATCCTTCTTAATGATCATATCAAATGGTTATTACAACTAATAAACTCTAATACACACCACCATACCACTATGTGTATCCAATCCCCCTGGGTACGAGCAGCAAGAGCTCCACTGCCATGCTAACTTTTGACCGGCTATCTCTACTGACGTGGGTAAATGATCTTGACTATCCAAAAAAAAAAAACCTCTAATACACACACCACCATACCGCTATGTGTATACTCATTTGAATGACACAAATGAGAAAGGGACAACAATGTCCGTTAACCTTTATGTCCTACCAAACTCTTTCAAAAAAATAAGGGTGTCTTCAATCATGTATCACTCAAGAAATTGGATTTTTCAAGAGATTCAATTCTTAAGAAATTTAAATTCTCGTGACATGTGTGTTCTATGTTTGGTCGAGCATGAAAATTCAAAATTGAATTCCTTTAATTTCTAGGTCTTATGTTTGGCCAAGCGTGGAAATGCTTTCTTTTTTTTTTTTCGATTGTAATTTTGTAAATAAAAATTAAAATAAAATAAAATATATAGTCAAGAGAGAGGTTTTTATGATTTCACACATTTTTTAAAATTTTACAAGAAATTCATGTCTCAAGATTGAGGCCGGGACATGAATTTCCCATGCGGGTGGTAAATATATTTCTCATGCTAAACAATCAAGGCCCAAGCCTCGCCAATGGATTAGATAGTCAACAGGGCCTTTGGATATGAATACTACCAGAGGACTCCTCAACCTGATCCATCCTAACCCGCATAAAATAAAATAAAAAGTTTTAAAAAAAATAAAATGAATTCTATTGAATCTAACTCAAAACAATATGCAGATTTAGAATTTGTTAATGCTTCTGAGACCGTCTAAGTCAAAGACCTCCTCGAGACAGCACATAACAGCAAAGTCCTTAAAATTACATTCGTCTTAGTTCGATTACTTGTATAGTAAGACAAATAACTTTACATTAATTACTTATTATAATAAGTACTACCTTTTTTTTTTGTACAACTTATGAGAATTGATCACAATTCAAAGACCACCACACGAGGATGTGAATACTACCACCGGCACAAGCAGACAAATGTAGCTATATAATTAATATCATAAAATCGTATGCATTAAGAAAAAAGACCATCAATCGAGTCTTGTGCATTTGCACCTAAAAAAAAAATCGAGCCTTGTGCATAACAGTACATATTTAAGTGACAATGGGCACATGGCATGCCTTGCATGACACATTGGAAAGCTCGAAATTAGGGGTGTATCCAAACCGAGCTAACTCGAAGTTTAAGCTCGGACGATCAAGTCGAGCTTGAGCTCAAAAATTAGATTTGGCCGAGCCGAACTAAGCCAAGCTGATTTTTTGAGTTTGAAAATGTGTTCAAGCTGAGCTCGAACCAAGGTTTGTTTGATTCAACTCAGTTCAATTGGCTCGAAGGTTAAATAAAAAATTAAAAAAATAAGATTATATATATAAATAATATAATTATTATATATAATAAAAAAATATAATTATTTTTATTTAAAAGTATTTTTTTTAATAAATCAAGCCAAGCTCGATCCAAACCGAGCGCGGCTCCTTGAATCAATTCAAGCTCAAGCCGAGCTTTTCGAGTTACTAATTGAGTCAAACCAAGATTGAGCCTAGATTTTTATATTTCAAGCCGAACTGAGCTTGGCCACCCCTACTCGAAATCGAGTCCACCCGTCTGGATTGCAACTACCACTGGTGCAACCAGGGGAGGTATTCTTTCAATGCCTCCTTGAACAAGTAATAGAGATTACTTTCTAAATTGTCATGCAGATATTTGAAAATTTTATGTTAAGAGTGTTAATATGAGATGAGCTATGCTTCCACAATATTGTAATAATTAGAGAGATGTAGTGGCAATTTTACAAACACCTTTTTTCATAATTAAAAAAATGTCACCAATTTTACACTACAAGTAGAGCTCTGTCTCATATTTAAACACTTATTTTTAATGTAAGTGAGATATAATATATTTCAAACAGAATCTCAAAACATATTATATTAGGGAGATATTATTGTAATGCTTATATATCTCTTCAATATATCAGATGTGGATCTGGCGAAATGGTCCAGTAACAAGCCCTTAATGTAGGGTGACATTTAGTAACCCTAATCTAAAAAGTAGAGCTTATTTGAAAATTATGTATAATTGAACTTTAGATTGTTAAGTTGAAGGTTAACTGCATGTCAATGTCTAAATCTTAAAGATTTTAGAGGTAAAAACCTCTAAGTAGAGGTTTTACCTCTAAAATCTTTAAGATGTAACATGCAATTAACTTTCAATTTAACATTCTAAAGTCCAACTAAGAACAATTTTCATAAGGACTATTTCTTTAGATTAGTGTTACCAAACCCCATCTAAGCCTTTTAAGACATTTTCCTTCCCTGTTTGCCATTCCAAGGTATACCGGTTCAGAAATTCTGCAAGTGGGTTTTGATATGCAATGAAATATCTCATTACTATATATTAGGGGATGGCACGTATAATGCACGTGAGAGCGAGCGAGGGGAAGGAGTTAACCACAATTAATAGGAGTTAAAAGGGACACTTGTTAACCTGCAGGTGCGATTGAACTCTCCCCGAGTTCAATTGCAATTGGTTGTGATTCTATTCTTTAAATAGATAAGGGGTAGTTTGAGAATTACAGTAAAACATTGACACATTAAAGTAAAACATTGAATCAAAATTTTGTTTTATATAAGGGTAGTTTAGGAATTTTAGAAAAATCTGCCTCGTATCGGATAATCATAGTAAAGAAGATATAATGACTTGGTATACGCTTATTGGAGTCCGTTGGCGTTGAGTGCATGTTAGTAAAACCATAAAGAATAAATACATGAGTGTTTTTATTAATATTTTATGTACGTGAATCATCATAGGCGCGAACACCATGGCCGTCCCAGTGGTTGTGTCTTTCTTTGGGGGAGGTGTGACTCGAGTTCAAGTCTTGGTGTGGCCGTTGAGCACCACCATGAACAGAGGCGGAGCCACATGGGGCTAGGGAAGGCTTCAAATTTTGAAGTTCTTATTTTTCTTATTAGTACTGATAGTGGTACAAATGGACACAAACATGCGATTACCAATAAACTTGACCTTCAAAAAATATATTTCTTACAAATGAACACAAACAAATACGATTGTCAATAAACATGGGCGTGGCCCTTGAACCCCCTTTTTTAGCCCCCCGCCAAAGAATCCTAGCTCCGCCCCTGACCATGAGTAATCCCCCTAACATAGATAGATAAATGATTAGAATCTACCAAATAAAAAAGGTTTCGGATTATCTTTGGCGGACGCCCAAGGTGGGTGCTCGGGCATCCACAAATCATTGAACATGTGGCGATAAAAGGGAAAGAAGTCATTTCATATTCTCCTTATGATTTTGACTTCTTCCCAAGCCGGATCCACATGGGCCCCTGAAATTTTGGGGAAAAAAAGTTTGTTATAGTTATAGTCCTAATAGGAGCATAACTTGGGAGAGGGGCGGAGCCGGTGGACAAGGTGCTCTAGCCCCCCTAAACTCCTAAGAAAAATACATTTTTTTATAGACAAACACAAACAAATGCAATGACCCATAAGCTTGCCCTCAAAAAAAAAATTTCGGGACTACACTTCCCAAACCCCCAATTTTGTAGCCCCCGCAAGAGAATCTTGGCTCTCCCCTGCTTCTCCCCACTTGATATCTCTCCCCTTTTATCGCCACATATCCAGTGATGTGTGGATGCTCGAGCGCCACCTCGGGCGTCCACTAGAGATAATCCGTAGCCAAAAAAAATATCATGAGAGGCACAAGAATCCGAGATGAGTATGTCAACTTGTACACTTGAAATAGACTCCACATTATGTTTTTTTTTTTTTGTAACAAGGAATCCTAAGCCTGAAATGGACTCCGCTTATGTTTTTTCTTTTTGTAACAAGGAATCCTAAAGTCCTCTTTGGGTAGACCAAGTAAACTCTGAGCTCATGCAAGACCCCAAAACTCACATGAGCCAAAATGCCTAAGGCCCATGACAACTACAGAATCTTGTGCGGGTGGCCTCAAGAGGATGACAAGAGTCTAATAGGACCTCCGCTTCTTAAGGTGTGGTCCCGGATTTCGCTTATGTTTCATAGCAAGGTAAAGTCAAGTCATGATATACAATCATACTAACTAAAATCAAGGAGTCCAGATCAAGTTCAATCACACTGACAGAGCCTCTTTAAGAACACTTGTAACTCTAGTTAAAAAGTTCAATGATACTAACAGTGGAACTTGTGGTACACATGGAGTCATTGGCGTGCCATCCACAATTTAAGGTGGCGTTTTGTAACACTGATTTTAATAGGTATAGCTTATTTGAAAATTATGATTAGGTGTCGTTTGGTAACATTAATCTAAAAGGTAGAGCATATTTCAAAATTATGCTTAATTGGACTTTAGATTGTTAAGTTGAAGGTTAATTGTATATCTACATCTTAGAGATTTTAGAGGTAAAAACCTCTACTAGATTATTAAGTTGAAGGTTAATTGGATGTCTACATCATTTTGAAGTATGGGTTTTACATCTTATTAAAAAAAGTAGTTATGAGGTACTTTTGAAATAAGAGGTAAAACCTCTATTTCAAATAGACGTAGACATCCGATTAATCTTCAACTTAACAATGTAAAATCCAACTAAGCACAATTTTCAAATAAGTTCTTCTTATTTAATTTAGTGTTACCAAACGCCACCTAATATCTCACTTCACGACCCAAATCCATTGCCCAAGAACATTGCCTATAAAATCGCAACATTCTCTCTTCGGCGTTTTCTAAAGAATCCTGAGAAGGGGAACGCTAGCTGACCGCACTGTCCCCGTGTCCCTTTTAGCCCATTTGTAATTATGAGTGAGCTTAATTAAATAATAATAATAATTTTTTAGAAAAAAACTGAGGTTGGATTGATGAACTCTAGGGGTGAGAAATTATTAACCACAATTAATGGGTGTTCAAAAGTAAGGCATGGACCAATGGGATCGCACGATCAACTTGAAAACTCATTGTGCGGTCCATTTTCCATTTCCCTTTTTCTAAAGGGAGTGTGATACTTTTTTTTGGGGGGTCGTTGGAGGCCACATGGACCTATGGGCTACACAATGAGGATAAGCATACCCCCCCGCCCCGGGTGGGATTCGATCCCAAGTCTCTTGCACAACGCTAAGAGACTTTACCAACTAAATTAGCTGGCAACTGGGAGCGTGATACTTTAGGCTTGTACATTCCGTTGTTCTGCTCCCTCCAAGCCACCATGTGATCCATTTAACTGTCATTATTTGTAGTTAAGCTTCATTAACTTAGTGTTAATATTTTAAAAACAAAATTAAGAATCAAGGTTAGATACATTAACCTTAAGGGAGTGAAACTTGACCATAGTTTGTAAGAGTTAAACGGGACATGTGGCAGTATGGCAGAATGAGCACACATAATGTATTATTCTCCTTTTTTAAAAGGTGAAAACATACCATAACTATGGGAGAAGAGGCAACTGTCTCTTAACTCTTGAAAAAAAAAACATTTAATTATAATATATTGTATATATTTTTTAAAAAAATTATTATATATCTTACAATAACTCCAAACTAGCCCCCCCCCAGGAGTTAAAAGTTTTTTCTGTATTTGTTTTATAGATTTAGTGATTTATATCAAGTTAATTTTTTAAAATATTTTTCTTGTAATTTTATTAACTTTGACAAAATATATCTTTAATTATTTTATGGATTTTTAAATTTTTTGTTTTGTAATTTCATTTATAGATTTATTTCTTTTTTATTTGTAATGGTAAAGACGTGCAGCAAAATGTAAAAATGAATGGGACAATACGAAGATAAGCAATACAATAATTTATGTGATTCACCCAATGTGGACTCCACCGATTCACTATGCTCCAACTAAGAAAATAAACCTTAAAAAAATAATAGGAACAATCCTCTTTTTTTTTTTTTTTAAAGAAAACCTTGTTTCTCAATTCTCATTAAAATTTTATATTAACTATAACAAAAATCATAAAAAGACTATAATATAATATGAATCCTAAACTAAGAGAAGCAATACACTTATGATATGTTCGAAGCGTATGGAGGAGATGACCTATAAACTTGGTCCTAAAAATATTTCTTGGAACCCCACACACTCCCTTCACTCCCTTGGACTCAAAATATTTTGTACAAGTCTAATCATTCTCTACAAATCCAATAGCAATTATTTACACTATCAATTGACAATTGCTTGCCCCTACAAAAAAAACCCCGGCCTCGGTGACGTTTATTACTTTTCTCTTATTGTTTTGTTGATAAAAGCAATCGTTTTGTGACCTAGGGTTATTGGTTAGTGGTTAGCCTTGAGGATTGGAGCTCTTGTAACTCATTGTTCGGTGAGATTAGATCCCAAGACTTCTCATTTGAGAGAGGCCACACCCCACCATTGATGCAAGAGGCGGGGTGTAAAAGCAATCGATTATGGAACATATTTATGAAACCTTCCCTTTACCTGCAATTAACTTGATGTAAAAGTACTCGTTTAAAGTAACACATGTCTTACATAGAAGTAGCCTCTCATTTCTGAAATTTAATTTGGTTTGCATAACCTCATAATAGAAATGTAGCATGGCTCTTTAATTTTTTTTATTTAAAACCCTACCCAACTAAGACTGTAATTAGGAACGTTTAACTATTAAAGAACTGTAGTTTAAAGATCTATAGTTGAAAGGAATTTTTAATTGTCGAGTAAAGACTATTTAGTAACACTGATTTGAATTTGAAATAAGATCAATAAATTGTTTGACAAATAACTAAAGATGGGGTAATAATTTTTAACCGTATCTTTCAACTTGCCCGAAACTGCCTGACTTTTTTTTTAAATGAGGGTTTAGGTTATGGATTTGAACACTTGGATTGGGTTCCAGTTCTACAACCATTTTTTTTTTTGTTAACCTAACGAGTCATAATACCTAGTTACTATATAAAATTATGTAATAATATATTTATTAATATGAAATTTAGTTTTAAGTTTAACTATTAATGAAATATAATATATTTTACCTTTAACCATAAATATAATTTATATATTTAACTATTTACAATACATAATTATATATATATATATAATTAATTTTATATTTAATTATTGAGGGGCCTCTTGTTTTTTTTTTTTTTTTTTTTTGATTGAGTGCCATATTTATAAACCTGTTGCATTAGGATTAAGAATGTTCGACCCATTACCCTCAAGTAATTTTAAAGTCAACAATATATGTTTAAAATTTTAAAATATTTATAAAGATAAACATGTCAAATTTAAAATAAATTTTCAGGCATGTTAATAATATAAAATTTATATCGATAAAAAATCATAAAAATTTATTAAACTATTTAATTAAGCATAGACCTAAGAGCTGTAATGAATCAGAAACTCGCATACAGTCGCCGTTAGAGGATTTGCGCACCCAAGTCATCACGTTTTAGTCATGAGCCTACAAATTTGCAGGATTTCCCATTTCTTAAAGCACGATTTGATAAATGAGACTTCACTCTCTAATAAAAGTTCCAATTTTTTATGCCCCGAGCTACCAAATAAAATAATCTCACCGGTTTCAAACCACAACCGAGCATCTGATCTAAATTCCTAACGTCACTAAAGATCCAAACCCGTGGATTATGAAATCCCACACCATTGGATTATTTTAGGATGATAGCTCGTGAGTTACCTTGCGTTTAACCTTTCTAGAACGCACTTATTTTCAGAAAAGATTAAACAAGGAAGTTTACTAACTTGCGCATTATGCTTAGATGGATGCAAATGTCTCATTTCTTACTCTAAGAGGCCTGGATACCCAAAAAAAATTTGGACGTACGATGTATTTGGAGTTCAACTCGATTGTTTTAACCTAGGGTTTTTTTTTCAGATTCCTGTTTTCCTTTGTTACCTCGCTTTTAAATACCCTATTCATATTGCCAACTATTTTTTCATAATCTCTTATTTATGAAAAGTCTGAAACACTCATCCATTATCATCAATACTTTAACAAATAGTTTTGAAAGAAAAAAAAAGATGAAAAGAGGGATTTACATAGGTACGCATGAAATTGGAGAAGTTTCACACTCTCCTCATTTTCCCATCTCACGAAGCTCCTCACTCATTTCTCCTTTAATAGGTATTTTAGTACAAACCTAATAAGAGTGTTCTTGAAAAAAAATATGAAAAGTCTGCAACAAAAAAAAAACAACTGATTTTTAATGAATTTTTTTACACGTAGGGTCGATACTGTTGATACACGTGGTCGATACAACTGCTCAATATCCATATCAATACTCATTGCTCAATCTTATATCGATACTGCTCAATACCCATATCAATACATATCGATACCCAATGGTGGAACATGTTTTCGCCATAACTTTTGATCTGAAAGTACGATTGACTAATATAATACATGAATTTGGGGTAGCTTGATGAGACAGATCTAGGTTGACTGTCGAAGGCGGTTCTCGAATCTCAGAGTTTTCAGGGCACTTTTCAATTCTAAATTCTAATGGTAATTTCATAATTTTTGCTTCCATTATCGATACACATATTGATACACTGCGTAGTTGATACACCCTGTATTGATACAAATCGATAAGGATTGTCTTCAACCTTAGAATACAACCAGTATCGATACGAAGTATTGACCTGACTTATCGAATATCAATCATACACTGTAAACCATAAAAAAAATGCAAAGAAAACACATGTAAACCTATCTAACATGAGATTTAAAGTTTAAAATCATAAATGTCATGATTATAATCATTTTTCTTTAGGTTAAACTAATTTATTTTAAAAAAAATACAAGAAACCTGAAACTGATGTTTTTCTTTCGTTAATGGCGTTATCTCATAGTCGTGATTTATAGTTTAGCAAAACGAAACTCTATTTTGAAAATCTTTGCCGAAACGATAGGTTATAAAATTTTTGGGAACTCTTCTTGATCAATGAAGAAGCTCTAATGTTGATAAGGAACAAATGGAGCTTTCCATGGTTGATGAAGAATGTAGGAGTCACAAATGTCTTTCCTTCAAACAGTTTAACTAAAATGAAAAAAGTTCGTATGTGCGAACTCCTTCACATTTGTGTTGGGGCATTCAAAGAAGATTTTTTAAAGAAAATGTTTGGCCTAATAGCGGCCCTCATTGGTCTAATTCCCCTCTTTTAACACCAATCAAGTGTGATTTATATAAGAGGGCATGGGCATGGGGGCATTTGCCCACTGAATTTTAAAGAAAAAATTATTGAGTTACACTATATTTTGTTTTTTTATAAACGTGGATATCATACTGAATTTTTAAGAAAAAACTAAGTTTTTACTCTCTATATATATATATATAACGGATAAAATTCGTAAAAAGGAGTAAAAAGAAGGGGTAAAATAGGGATTTCTCACTCTAGCAAATACTAACAATTTAGTCAACATGAGCCCACTTGGGCTATGTGCTGGCTCACTTGAGTATTGTCTGGCAGGTGATCTCATCATGACTACGCAAGTCATGATAATAACTCCAAATGCCTATAAATAAGCAAGAATCACTAGAAAGAAGGGATGGATGGTGCGAAAGGCAAGAGAGGAAAGAAATGGAAGAAGAAGAAGAGGAAGAAGGAGATCTGAGAAGCTTGAGTCACTCACACCCCTACCCCGAAGGACTGTGCAGGCGGCCACTCACCTGATTCTCTCATCTTCCTTTGGTGTTATCCGGCTACTTGATGCTCTTTATGGCCTCACAATCTATTATGGTCACCGGATTCTCTCAAATAGGCCATGAATGGTGCCGAATCCGTTGTAGCGTTGTCTGCTGTGAATGGTGCCAAATCCGTTATAGCGTTGTCTGCTGTGAATGGTGCCAAATCCGTTGTAGCGTTGTCTGCTGTGAATGGTGCCGAATCCGTTGTCACGTTGTGTTGTGAGTAGTGCTGAGCTCATTGCCCGTCGTGAGCTGCACAATGTACCCGTTGTGAGCTGCATAATGTACCCGTCGTGAGCTGCACAACGTACCCGTCGTGAGCTGCACAACGTACCCATCGTGAGCTGTACAACGTGTCCGTTGTCTGATGTACAACGTACCCGTTGTCTGATGCACAACGTACCCGTTGTCTGTGCCTTATCTGAGCTACGTTGTCTGTGCCTTGTCAGAGCTGCCTTATTTGAGCTACGTTATCAGAGCTACGTTGTCTGTGCCTTATCTGAGCGACGTTGTCAGTGCCTTATCTGAGCTACGTTGTCAGTGCCTTATCTGAGCTACGTTGTCAGAGCTACGTTGTCTGTGCCTTATCAGAGCTACGTTGTCTGTGCCTTATCTGAGCTACGTTGTCAGTGCCTTATCAGAGCTACGTTGTCTGTGCCTTATCTGAGCTACGTTGTCAGTCTCTTATCTGAGCTACGTTGTCAGAGCTACGTTGTCGGTGCCTTATCTGAGCTACGTTGTCAGAGCTACGTTGTCAGTGCCTTATCTGAGCTACATTGTCAGAGCTACGTTGTCGGTGCCTTATCTGAGCTACGTTGTCAGAGCTACGTTGTCAGTGCCTTATCTGAGCTACGTTGTCAGAGCTACGTTGTCGGTGCCTTATCTGAGCTACGTTGTCAGAGCTACGTTGTCTGTGCCTTATCAAAGCTACGTTGTCTGTGCCTTATCAGAGCTACGTTGTCTGTGCCTTGTCAGAGCTACGTTGTTGGTGTCTTATCCGAGTTACGTTGTCAGAGCTACGTTGTCTGAGCCATATTCTTTGTGCCTCCTGAGCTACAATCTCCAGAGCATAACACCAGAGCTCGTCCTCAAGTGCATATGCCCAGTGACCTCACGATAAGTATCTTTATACTATTATGTTCATATGTTCATGTGCTTGTGCCTTATCATGTGCTTGTGTCTTATACTGACTTTATCATCGGAGCTTATTTCAGGGTGCACACCCGCCCCCTCAAACTCATTCACAGGTGGCTTTTTGCTAACATTCCTCTACCAGCTAAGCAGCTATAGACGTATGGCATGCACGGGATTTTTCCCTTTCAATATATATATATATATAAACTTGGATATCCTGAACCTTAAAGACTCAGACTAGTCTCTTTCACGTGCTGCGTAGGGAATACCCCCACCCCATACAACCGATATTGAGGATAGCCCAGAAATCGACCTCGACACCTCTAGGTTTACGATTCGGCCACTGGAGTACACCATCGGGGTTTTATTTAATTTAAGATGGCATAATTATGAGCAAGGAGAGCAGTTATCTCTTAACTTAAAAATATATATATTCTTTACAAATTGACACAAATAGACAAGATGGCTGAGCACTTTTTTTTTTTTTTTTTGGTAAACTCAATAAGGCAAAGACAAGGGAATACTCACACCACCCAAGCAAACACACACACACACCACATGCAAACTCATTGTTAGCCCATGCAAGAAACTCCAAGCTCCGCGCCAATACCTAACCTACACTAACTTAAATAAATGATAACCCATTTTTACTTAGTTGCTTTTTAACCAAGCCTGACAATTTTGTCCTCCACAGGCCATCCCCTATAATATGTAGGCGTATCCTGGCTCTTAGGTGTAGTAATATATTCCCTAACAACCACACAAAAAAGCAAGCCTTACCAGCCCATTAACACCTTTACTTTTTTTTGATGAAGGATTAAATATTAACACTTTTACGTTTTTTTTTTAATGAAGGGTTAAACATTAACACCGTTACCTTTTTTTTGGTTTAAGAGTTAAACATTAACACCTTTACTTTTGATAAAATTAACACCTTTACTAGCTAATTTAACACCTTTAATAGCTAAGTTGTTTTTTGACCCATTTTTATACTTGGCATTTACAAATTAAGCTAAAGGCGTACCTTAAAAGTATCTTACTGTCACACACAACATTTTAATTAGTTAGTCGCAACTCGCAAGCTACCTTGCGGTTAATTATTTTTTCCTACAGAGAATATATACTAAGGCCAATCACCATGTGTGCGACAATTCCTACTGTCCATTGGTAGGCCACTATCTTCAAGGTTCACTTCATTTATCACATGACCAAGTAAGAGCATCTCCAACGCAAGTTTTCAAAATGCATCTCCAAAATGGCATCTTCTCCGAATT
This sequence comes from Tetracentron sinense, assembly GCA_015143295.1. Classification (NCBI taxonomy): domain Eukaryota; kingdom Viridiplantae; phylum Streptophyta; class Magnoliopsida; order Trochodendrales; family Trochodendraceae; genus Tetracentron; species Tetracentron sinense. The sequence continues at coordinate 37,960 of JABCRI010001071.1, read as the reverse complement.
TGGAAATGTTGGGTCCCACTAAAAAGTTTTTAACTCCAACTGTAGAGTCTCGGATTTAATTTCATATTTTTACCTCGTTTAATAGGGGAGGAGACCTGGAAATTGGGCAAGTTACTGTCTGACCTGCGATCGATTGCAGATAGCCTGCGATCGATCGGAAGGTACCAGGAAATTTGAGTGAGCCTCTGTTTATGTGCGATCGATCGCACCTATATGCAACGATCGATCGCATCTGTAATGCTCCGATCGATCGCAGCACGTGCACAATTTTTTTCTAAAGTAATGAAAATTAGGGTTTTGAACTAGACTATAAGTAGCTTTTTTAACATCTTGTCTATTTGAGTTTGAGAGATTCTAAACCTAATTTGGGAGAGAAAATGGGAAAACCCTAGGTTTCATGAGGGGTTTTTATTGGGGGAAGAAGGATCTTGCTTGGAGAAGAAGAATCTTGGCTCGCAAGTTGTCCCAAAGCCACGTGGAGCAATCTCTAGCGTTTTGGATTGAAAGGAACGATCCCTAAAGTTGATATTCTTTCTAACCTAACTTTATTATGTTTCATTGCATAATTTGATAAAATTGAGACAAGATTATTGAATGTTTAACATAAATATGGGTAAATTACTATGCTGAAGCTTGGGATGGGCTATTGCATGTATTTGAAGGCTTTTGCTAAACATGATAAATAAAATAGATGTTGTATTGTAATATTTGATATTGTTATATTGAATGTGGATCGATGGAAATGATGATGAATAAGTTTGATGGCAGGGTTATGTTTGTGGATGAATGGAAATGATGTTGGAAGAGTTTGATGGCATGCTTATGGTTTGTGGATTAATGGAAACGATGATGGATGAGTTTGATGACATGGTTATAGTTTATGAATGGATGTGAATGGATAATGAAGTGTTAAAAAATGGAGGAAGTGTAATTTGTACATAAATAAGGGAGTGAACGTGTTAATACAGATGCTTAGAAATGCTAAATGTTGAAATGACTTTATTGAACTATGAAATTAGATTAAAGAGATATTGATGTTTGCCATAATAAATAATGTCAACTTATATTTCACGGTGATCGACATTCTGGTAGAACAAAGCTTAGATGAAGTTCTTCCAGGTCGGGAATCTTCTAATCAAGAAGTAATGAACCTTATGGAGTTTCCTAACGGAGAATCTGAATCTAAGTAATGACCGATTCAAATATTAATCACAACACTTAAGCACAAGTTCACATGTGTGGTAGGTTACAAGTCTTACAGATACACAAGCATAACATGGACTCTGCATGGACACTATAACATCATTTTACAAGGACTCTGTGCATCGAATTACAAGGATACTGAGTTACAAGGACACTGTGCATTAATTACAAGGACATTGTGCATCAATTACAAGGACAATGAATTACAAGGACACCAAGTTACAAGGACACTGCATTATGGACACTGAATTACAAGGAGCCAGGGAAACCGTAGGACTCTCCATGGTTACGATTGTAAGTCTTGGATAATGCATCATGAATTTTGATCACAAAGAGCTTTGGGGGCTTAGGCTCGCATCGATGCTCTCCATGGATATAATATAAGCCCTAAACACTATCTCATGAGAAACAAGCATGCATGAAATTTATAGTACAAGTCCAAGTGTTACACACGTACACGATTCAAGGTGATGATATGATATGCTCACATGTTTTCCACATTCTAATTATATAAAAGTCACATGAAACTGTTATTGATTATGTCACTGTTGCATGAACCTGATATTGAGTATGTACATGTTATATTGTTATTGTTAATTAGACTGGATATCAGCTGAGTTATTTAATACCCAGTCGACCTATTATTATCGTTAGATTTAGCATAAGATCTTACCGTCGCTCCTTGGGTTGAGGAAGATTATCGAGAGGAAGGAGAAGAATGTGATCCCTTTGCAGAGGTAGTTCGGGACCTTGACCGGCTCCCTTAATACTTTTACCTAGTTTTATTAAGAGAATAACTGTAATAGACATGTTATACTTTTAGTAGATGTTGCTTTAGACTTAACTTTATTTTGGAGATAGCGGTGGGTGATCAGATTATGAGTTGTATTCATATTAGTTCTTGATATACAAGATAGTGTGTTTATATTGAAATGTTATGGTTGCCTTTTGGAGATTTGTTCTATTGCCTTATTGTTATTCAGTCAAGCAGGGATAAGTAGTGTCATGGCCCAAAGTCTCATTATGACTAAGGTGGGGTTTTGGGACGTAACACCAACTTACCCCATCTCCAAATTATTATTCAATTTCTAAAGCACTATTCATTTATTATTAAAAAAAAGGAAAATGATATTTTCCACTTGAGCATTCCTCAAGCGGAACGCGCACGCGGCCACGGGATGCCAAATGTTCTTTTAACCTATAAGTTGTGGTTAAGATTCACTCAAACCCTAGGGTTCATTCATCTAACCTTAGTTTTAGAAAAAAATTGTTAACCTCAAGTTAGTTAATACTCATTAACTGCGGTTAAGATTCACTCACCCTAGGGTTCATCCATCTAACCATGGTTTTTAGGAAAAAATATTAACCTCAGTTAGTTAACATTCATTAACTATGGTTAAGATTCACTCACCTCTAGGGTTCATCCATCTAACCTTGGTTTTAAAGAAAATATTAACCTCAAGTTAGTTAATACTCATTAACTGTGGTTAAGATTCAGTCACCCCTAGGTTTATCAATCTAACTTTTGAGTTTTAGAAAAAATATATATTAACCTCAAGTTAGTTAAGTTTTTAACCATGATTAACAGAGGAGAAAATAGACATGTGTTCGGCTGTAGGCGTGCATGCGTTCCACCCAGTGGAACGCGAGCGCGCAAAGTATCACATCCCTTAAAAAAATTTAAAATGACAAAAATGACTTTTAAAAAAAGGTTGAAAGAATAAAAAGGGACAGAAACAGAATTTAGTCTAGATGAATAGTGTTATAGAGATGTGATCTCTATTTTCTCTCTCATCTCCATAATTGGAGATCCACTGTAGCAATTTGGAGATGGGTCTCCAAATATGGATGCGTTGGAGTAGGTATTTGAAGATGGGTCTCCGTATATGGAAATTTGGAGATGCGTTGGAGATGCTCTTAAATCCACTACCCGAAAATGCATTAGGGTTTACTTATAAAAATTCTCTATCCTCTTCTTTATTAGACAACGATGGCTTTTTTAGGCACTACCTCCACAAGACATGTGTATTTTTTTCTTTCTTTTTTCTACTTTTGTAACTGGTTAAAGCAACTATTTCTAACATTTTTTCAATATTTTCATAACCGGGCCGCGATTGAACCTCGATTGGGTGATCGGTTCCCGATTCGACCAATTCAATCATGTCATTTTATTGTTTCATTTTTTCTTTTTCTAGTTGGTTTTTATCACTGGTTCTCAAGTTGAACCAGTTGATTCTCCCAGTTCTCAATTCTAATGCCGATTTTCAAAAGAGGCCGATTTTGGAGGTTTTCGGGACCATAGACCTAGTCGGTTCTCGATTCAACCCATCATTCCGATTTTCAAAATACTATTTTTTTAATGAACCTCCCATTCACATACATTTAACCTGGAAAGTAAGTAGTTAAAATTGTTTGTTAACACATATCTGAATCTAAACTATAGCTTAAAGATTTGTAATTGAGAAGTGAGAAGTCTATAACTAGATTGTTAATTGCCTAGTTAAGACTGTTTGATAACACATATCTAAATATAAAATAAAATTAAAATCTCATTTGAAAAATGAGCAATAATTCGAGTAACAATTTTCAGCCTGACCTGTTAAGTTGCCCAAAATTTTCTATTTAGGTGGTGGTTTTAACACTTGGGTTGGGTTTGAGTTCAGCAACCTTTTTGTAATTAGATCCGGTTTGAGCTTAACTAATCTGAATCTATCAAGACATTATACCTAGTTAATATATTATTTAATTATGTAAATAATATATTTATTATTATTAATTTTAGCTTTAAATGTTAATATATTTATACATAACTTATATAATTCAATTATATAAATTTTATTCATTATTTTGTTATCATTATGATATAGTTAATAATTACGTATATTTATTATTGTATATAATATATTTACTGAATACTAATTTCACGTTTAAATATTAACCTAATTTAATATCTTCATACATTTATATATTTAATTATATAATTAATATAGGTTGAGGTTTTCTTGTAGGGCCAGATTTGGATATGCCTTTTCCAACTCATTTTATAAACATGAAAAATTCAAATTAGAATTAGTATATGTTTCTATCCTACACTAATCCGCCCAAACCGAACACAATTCCTAAATAAAGAATAAGTCATTTTTAAAAAAAAATTATAAAAATGAACCAGTCATTCTTTAAGTAAATTTTTAAGCAAGTAAAATAAAAAAAAAAAAAACTTAGTAGTAAAATTAGCTAGACACCTATTAAAATCTCAAATTGAGCATTAAGACTTCCAAACCAGCTTAACCAGTAAAATCATGCATTAAACTATATATTAAAATGTAAAATTAAACTTTTCAAACGGTGCCCGAGTTTTTTATTAAAAAAAACTAAAAATATCTTCTAAAATTTTTAAGGAAAAATATTTCCTGCATAGGCCCGGATATAAAAATTCAGACGGTCGCGGTTAGAGGAATCTCACTTCACGGGTTTACCGCGTCCGAACAATCTTGGATATTCTTTAGTCATGAGCGGATAAATATTAAATATGCGTTACGAGCACGACACGCACTTTAGTCCTCGTACCAGACCCCCGTAAATGCAGAATCGACAAAGTCAAGAAAAAGGATACTCTCACTTTCTACCAAAAGTTTCGATTTCGTACGCCCCGAGCTACCATAGTAGATAATCTCACCTGTTTCAAACCATAACCGAGCATCTGATTTTAGCTGCTAACACCTCTATAGTCCAAAACCGTAGATTATTAACTCCCACAACACTCGACTATTTAGTTGGATGGCTCGAGCTACCCTGCGTCTAACCTTTCTAGCACGTCCTTTTCTCTAGATAACCATTAAAGAAGGAACACTTCCTAACTTGCGCACAGTGCTTAGACCATCTCGAAGGGGAAATAGCAAATTTGGATAGTAAATTCAGTGCCAGCTAGATTAGTAGTTGGTAAGGTTCCTTGGGTGGGATTGAATCTAGCCTATGTTTCTCTGGTAAGCATTACCTAACCCTAGCTTATCTTCCAAATAAACAAAATTTTGGTTAGTTACGTTTCAAGTTTGACATTCTATTGAAAATAATAAATTTTATTATTACATTATTATTGTTGTCTAAACCCAGTTATTATTTTAATCAAACAAAACTATAGTAACAAATTTTAACATTATTGATGAGGCTGGCTTAATATTTTAATCAAATAAAAGTATTTGTTGTGAGGAGAAAACACGGCAAATTTGTCGGATTTAGAAGAGGTAGTACATTTGAGTCTATCAGTCATTGTTATCAGAACTGGACTGGTCATTGAATCGGTTGAGTAACCGGTTCCCGGTTTGATCGGTTCAACCGGTTCAATTGTGTCTTTTTTTGTGAAAAAACTATTTTTTACTCATTTATGGTAGGTTCTAACCTATTCTAAACTTTTTTTGCCACTGCTTCCCGGTTCAACCGCCTGATTCTCACGGTTCGACAGAAAACGCCGGATTTTGAATTTCATCCGGTTCTGAAGGTTTTGGGAACTGGTTAGAGGTCAGTTCCCAATACCACCGACAGGTCCAATCCGGACAATACTACTATCAATTCATGTATCCATTTAGAGGTTGTTATAACCAGTTCGACAAATCTAGAGAAATAAGAAAATAAGAAACCAAACAATCGCACAAAAAAGACAAGATATACGTGGTTCGGCAAGGGGCCTACGTCCACGGGAGAAAACGGCAAGAAATCCACTAAAAATACGGGAGAAAATAGTGTACAGTAACTCTCTAAACTCCTCTTACGAAACCCTCGAAAAAAACTTCATTCCCCGCATCCTTAAAGAAAAACCTTTATATATTACAACGAGAAGATAAGACGGGTTGGAAAATACGGGTCAAAATTTTAGGTCACTCGGGTCACACATCGGGTCATCAAGGATCCGGGTAAGATCCAAACCAATTTTTCAATAAAACCCATATATAAAATTTGAGCCAAAACTCCGAAAGATAACTCAATCATACGTGGAACAGTTAAAAACAATTGCCGTGTGAATTGTAACGCCCTTGGAAATGATCTTAGATGGGACAATTGCCGTGTGAATTGTAACGCCATTGAGATGATCTTGGATGGTTGCGAAGTCTCCACCACCAAATCAAGTTTTCCTAAAGGGATATCTAAAGGAGTGCGTAGGTTAAGCCCAACACCCTTGCAAGAGGCTCTTCTAAAATCTAAATACGTCCAAAACAGATAAAGATAAAGATAAGTAGTCATTATGAGAATCAGAATCAATTTAGGGAATACATGTGTCCAAAACAGGAAAAAACCCATTAAATGGATTAACTTTTTTAGCTTGACTATGGGAAAATGTTAAGAACTCGGAAGTCAGAACCATAAGTGTAGGGGATCCACAATCACTGCCCTTTCTCTATCTATCAGATTCAGCAATAAAAAAAAATATTCAGTATTCAATCTGTTTTTTTTCAACCTCCCAATATGATTATCCCCATAAATATCTGAAAATTCTTTAGTGGGTTGTTTCTCTTAGTCAAGGAGATCTTATTTGAGCTTTGAATCAAAAGGAGACTTATTCCAATTCCTGAGTGGTTCTTCTCTGTTTTCTCTGAGTTCTTGAGCTTAGAGAGAGAGAGAGAAATGGCTGGTGGATCTTTTGCTCCGGCCGGTGTGGAAAAGGAGAGAGCAGAGCAATACCAAGGAAAGGTTACCTCTTTTGTTATCATTTCTTGCCTAGTTGCTGCTGTTGGAGGCTCAATCTTCGGTTATGACATTGGAATTTCAGGTACCCATCTGTTTCTTTTTCCATATTTTTTCCTGCAGAGTTCAAAGTTCAAACAAAATTGTAGATCCTTAATTTTATTTCCTGGGCATGATGATGGTTTTGAGAAAATCAATCAAAATTCAAGAGATTAATTACAAAATGGTGAAACTTTTGGATAAATAAGAGGAAAACAAAAATGGGGTGACATGAAATTCTTAATGTTTCTCACAATTATGCATATTTTTAGCCATGCAAAGAAATGGATGAACCAAACCACAAATCAATTTTCAAAGGGATAACTTAGAAAGAAAAACAGGAAATAGTAATGGTTTTTGCACTTACTGTTGATATGCATTTCAATGTAAGATTTCATAGAACTGTCTTTTACTGCTACCAAGGAGAAGGGTGTAGGAAGGACTTACCAAAAAATTGATCTTTGGATAATTAACAGGAGGGGTCACATCTATGGATGTTTTTCTCGAAAAATTCTTCCCGGTAGTTTATAGGAAGAAGAAACATGTACATGAGAACAATTACTGCAAGTACAACAACCAAGGCCTTGCAGCATTTACCTCTTCTCTCTACCTCGCCGGTCTGGTAGCATCTCTGGTAGCCTCTCCGGTTACCCGGAAGTGTGGCCGCCGGGTGAGTATAATCTGTGGTGGGATCAGCTTCCTTGTCGGAGCCACTCTAAATGCCGCTGCTGTAAATCTGGGAATGCTTCTCTTAGGTCGGATCATGCTTGGTGTTGGAATCGGATTCGGAAATCAGGTAATCCTGTTTTGCTTGAATTATTTGATTCTAGAGGAAGCTGAACAAGTCTTCTTGAGGAAGATCATAATTCTCATCTTCTGAATGATTATGTGAGAACATTACTAAAATATAAGAAAAACTTCCAAGAGAAAATGTGAACTGCAATTCAAATTGATCTCAAATAGGAACATTCAGATGAGGGGTTAGGATGTATTTGAGTATGATAATCTTTCACCTAAATATAAAAGATTATCTGATATACTAGTTTTCACTTTTTCCGAAGGCGGTTCCTCTATACCTGTCAGAGATGGCGCCAACCCATATCCGAGGAGGCCTGAACATGATGTTTCAATTAGCAACAACTCTTGGGATCTTCTCGGCGAACATGATCAATTACGGAACAGAGAAGATCAAACCATGGGGATGGAGGCTGTCGTTGGGCCTAGCTGCAGGACCAGCTCTGCTTATGACAGTGGGAGGAATTCTTCTTCCAGAGACACCCAACAGCCTAATTGAACGAGGACTAAAAGAAAAAGGAAGAGAAACTCTAGAGAAGATAAGAGGAACCAAAAATGTTAATGCAGAGTTTCAAGACATGGTTGATGCAAGCGAGTTTGCAAACTCGATCAAGCATCCTTTTAGAAACATCCTCGAGAGAAGGAACAGGCCGCAGTTGGTTATGGCAATATTCATGCCAACATTCCAGATCCTGACAGGCATAAATTCCATTCTTTTCTATGCCCCAGTGCTGTTCCAGACCATGGGATTTGGGGGAAATGCTGCTCTTTACTCCTCAGCTTTGACTGGAGCAGTTCTTGCCTTATCTACGCTGGTTTCTATCGCAACAGTAGACAAATGGGGTCGGAGAATTTTACTAATTGGCGGTGGTATACAAATGGTTTTATGTCAGGTAACTATTCAACAGAACAATATATTTTCTCATGTATTCTATAGTTTGTTTTGATGCATACCAGGATGGCAGATAGGATGATCATAGTAACAAAATTCTCCGATTTTTTTTCAATAGAAAAGTTCTGTAAAAGTCGCTACTTTTTTGTTGCACGATTAATTCACCAAGTATTCGCGACTTTTTGAAAGAAATGCGGATTTTTCAAAAGGTCGTGAATATAAGTTTCATAATGATTAAAAAAAAAAAAAAATATATATATATATATATATATATATATATATATATATATATATATTAGTTCTTTATTCATCTCTTGATCAACATTTTCCCACTTATTTCTCAAATTTTGCTGTTTTTCGAATTTTTTCCTAGCCAAATAGTTCCTGAACTCTAACTTGGTAACTATGGATATGATGGCTTGCCATTTACCGTATAATCTCATCTGGAATTGTTCTCTCTTTTGCATGTGAAACAGGTAATAGTTGCTATTATCTTGGGGCTCAAGTTTGGCGCTGACAAGGAACTCTCCAAAGGCTTCTCAATATTGGTGGTGATCGTGGTCTGCGCCTTTGTTGCGGCATTTGGATGGTCATGGGGACCACTTGGGTGGACTGTGCCAAGCGAGATATTCCCATTAGAAACCCGATCTGCCGGACAAAGTATTACAGTATCTGTCAACCTTTTCTTCACTTTCGTAATAGCCCAATCGTTCCTTTCCCTCCTCTGTGCTTTCAAGTTTGGAATATTCCTCTTTTTCGCTAGCTGGGTTACTGTCATGACCATCTTTGTGTACCTTTTCCTACCTGAAACCAAAGGAGTCCCTATTGAAGAGATGATACTGTTATGGAGAAAGCACTGGTTCTGGAAGAAGATAGTGCCTATGATTCCTGAGGTTGATGAGAGTAAAAGTTAACAAACCAATTTAATGGAGTTGGGAGAAAACAGTGCAGTGACCCTGTCAGAGCCCAACTGATGAAGACACCATAAAGTGAAGAAGACTGAAGGATTTGAAAATAAGTGCGTTTGATAACCAAGAGGATTTGCCTCAAGACACACTGAAGCAACCTTAAGATTTTACCAATAAATGGATAAGGTTTAGACTCTTTTCAATATTGCCAACAACTTAAAACTCCGAAAACATAAATTTCAGAGTTACTGTTGATGGGCCTCGTTTGGATAGACTTCCCAGAGAAGAGAAATACTTCCTCAGGAGTTATTTATAACGTTTGGTTTGCACATCTGAAAAATAACTTTTTAAAACACAAAAGTTCAATTCACGTTTGATTTACACTTACAAAAGTAACTTCTGAAAGTTTTATACATGGTATAAAACCAAGGTGAAGCCGACACCATCAATCCTAGTTGTGTTGTTGAGTCACCCTCATTTGTTTTATCATGTTACTCTAATATTTGCACGCTTTAAGATAAGAGATTAAAATAAACCATATTAAACCCCAAAAAAAAATTATAAACCGGAGCTCCAGCCAAAGAGAGATAACAGTAGCAATCTAAAATACGCCTAATAACAAGGATAATTTGGTAATTATAAATATAAAAGACGGATATTTTTGTCAATTAAATTGTTATATGAAATATACGAGCCTAAGTGGGCTAAAAAAATTAAGCCCATTGACATGAGGGCCAGAATTAGATAACCCACCTAGACCTCGGCCAAGGCTAGCCACAACCCACCATTGAGAGACTTCGAATTATAATTATCTAATTTATTTCTTTTTTATTCTTTTTGTTGCCCTTTTATCTTTATCATCACCCTCGAATGTGATTTAAAAAATGACAAGTGTTTTGAGATTTTTTTAAAAAAAATATTATTTTCAAACTTAGGCTTAGGCCCATTCTCAACCTTGGCCTTGAGGGTATGGAGTGGGCTTAGCCAATTCAAACCCTACGAGGGCTTGAGCCAACCCTTACAAGTGAGAGCTAGTCCTAGATAGACCCCGACCCATTGACAACCTTACTTATTTTAAGTAGGGGTGTATTCAAGCTGGATTGAGCCAAGCTTAGCCCTCCTCGGCTTAGTTTGAAATTTTTTTTATGTATGCTCGAGCTTGACTCGGTTTGAAATTTTCTCATCTATGCTCGAGCTCGACTCGACTCGAATATGCTCGGTTAGGTTCGAGCTCGGCTTGGCTTAAGCTCGGATTGAATTATCAAAAAATAATTTTTAAATAAAAATAAGAATATTTTTATTATATATATTAATTGTATTATTTATATATATAATAATGATATGCAGAATGATTCTTTCCACGTGAGCGTCGCCCAACGGAACGTGCACGCGGGCCCTGTTTGACACTAATCTATTTTAACAACCATTTAACTATAGTTAAGATTCACTCACCTCTAGGGTTTTTCCATCTACCCATTTTTTAAAGAAAAAATTAACCTTGGATTGACTAACCTAAACCATAGTTAATGTGTACGTTTATAAGTTGCCATGTGTCCCCTTTAACACCAACTAACTATGATTAAGGTTCACTCACCCCTAGGGTTCATCCATCTACCCTTGTTTTTTAGAAAAAAAATTTAAAAAAATAATCATTGGTTGACTAACCTAAAGCACAGTTAATGTGCGCGCCTATAGGTTGCCACGTGTCCCTTTTAACACCCACTACTGTGGTTAAGGCTCACTCACCCCTAGGGTTCATCCATCTACCTTTGGTTTTTTTTTAAAAAATTAACCTTAAGTTAAGTAACCTAAACCATAGTTAATGCTTGCCTATAGGTTACCATGCGTCCCTTTTTACACTTACTAACTGTGGTTAAGATTCACAAACTCTTGAGGTTCAACTATTTAACTTTAGTTTTTAAAAATGAATATTAAAAAAATATTAACTATAAGGGTTAAAAGAATTTAACTAGAGTATTATTGAAACTTAAGGGTAGGTGATTCTTAACCACAGTTAAAGAAGGTAAATGGGAACCAACATGCAGCCTTCACACGTCATAGTTGATGAATGATGGCAAACCAAATTCAAACCCCAAACAGCATATCATTTATGAAAATCCTGGAGTGGTTTTCATTTTGTTTATATATATATATATATATATATATATATATGTGCGATAGCTCCGGACATTCCATCAACTTCCCGCGGAAGTCAATATATGGACTTCCTACTTTTTTAGGAAATAAAAATCTCAAATTCCCCTAACTTTTTACTTTCTCAAGAAGTGAAAATGAAAATGGCAAACCAAACATCTAAATGACCGACTTTTGACTTTCTAAAGTTAGAAGTCGATAGAAGTCGTTAGGGAAGTCTATCCAAACGCCACCGTAATGTTTTGTAGTGCAGTGTTTGAGATCTCAAATTCAATATCATATTTGGAAGTTGAGAGTTTTATCAGTTTTTCTGAATGGGAAGAAACTTGGACAAGTTCTCTTTTCAGATTTGAGAGTATCCATTTAACAGGATTTGATTTGAGAGATATTTTACTGTAAAATGCATTGCCTTTTACAGTGCAAAGCAGTGGAAATCCACCTATGAGGTAAAAAAAACGAACGTAAGCAAGTGATAATGCCATGAGTAAAGATCCTTCTCCTGAACGTTAATGAAAGTGGGTCACTCAGAAAGTGTACGACAAACCTCAGGCTTCACTAACCGCGTGAGACCAAGTTATGAACCGATTTGGTCCTTAAAAAATGCCGCAGTGAGCCATTAACGGCACCATTGAGAACAATTACTGTATCTGTGATACTCAGGAAAAACTAATCAGCATACCATTAATTAAACAAGGTCATATACTATACAGTTTCTCACAATATAAACAATTGTAGGATAATATTAGTAATTGATCAAAAGATTAATTAAACTACTATGGAGATGATGTAATAAAGGACTTGCCAAGGATGCTAACTTGTTAATAAAGGAAAGGAACTAGAGAACTTCATGTTATTATCTGTATGCTAAAAAGGCAGAGTTTACCGATCACCAATTCGTATGTAGCAGTAGACCCGTAGATAAGAATTCCAGAATCTATATGTTTGAGAACAGCAACAAAAAATAGGTTCTTCTCAACCTGTGATGCTCGTAGGATAAATGCGGGCACCCCCAGGATACAACGATCTATTCCAGAGATAAGGGAGCACTCTCCTTTCTCTGGTCACAACGAACTCAACCGGAAGAAAAAATTCGGAAGATCACAAAAGAAAGCTTTTTGAGAAAACTCTGAAATTCGTGTTTGTTGTTGTGTATTGTTTACAGAAACTAATACACTTATATAAAATTTCTAAAAACCAAAAGAAAATTCTTTTAGATCTGAAACCGAAATAGGAAATTAAACTCTTAATACTGTTTTTAATAGAGTGATTAAATATTTTATAACAGTAATAAAACGGTAACTTTTAGTAACCCAAAATCCAAGGAAAAATAAAAAATAAACAAAATACCATTCAAGACCCCACGCGCGCGGCCCAGCCCAGCCCGGCTCGGCTCGGCCGACCGCGCGTGTGTGTGTGTGTCTTTGATGTTTGCGCACCGGCGCGACCCGCATGAAGGGTTTCCGGCCCGGCTCGCCAAATTTCCATTGAAACCACTTTGGCCTCCCCTTGGGCCTCACACATGCGCGAGGGCCTAGCCCACTCCTTTATTATTACCCAAGTATGAAAGTGTTAGAGTTTATAAACTCTTTCACAACTTTCTCTCTTTTCGATGTGGGACTAAAACACAAGGCAAAAATTAAGTTTTACACTTTTTACACAACACACCCACAACACCAAAGAACCCCACACACAAAATACAACAATCCCCCACATAAAACATAATTTTGAATCATTTAAGAAAGCGGATAAAAAGAGATGCGAAGTTACTGTGATTAAGACAAGGTGTCTTTTGGACTTGAACCTTGACTTAGTGTTAATATATTAAATCTACGAAGAGATTGGTGAACTGAGTCTTGAACCAAGCTCTTTGGTTCATAGATTAATAATATATTATACGCACAATAACACAAAATAAAAAACATTTTACAGTTGAGTTCTAACGGTTGTGCACGTTATCGACCATGTGCAATATCCCGGTTTTCATGAGCGCTCTAGAGAATCAGCCTCAATTCTCATAGGAAGCGGCCCCACTTCCACACTCATATAGGTACCTCTATCAAGAATGTCTTGTAACATAACATCCCACTGAAAATCAGCTATAGAAGACATTAAGAGTCAAAGACTCATCCTCATCTCGTTACAATTAGCACTACTACACCATAGGGATGAGAGAGGAGAATTCTCCATATTAGTGCTCTCACACAATCACTCAACAACTTGTTTTCCCTTTGAACCTAGTTCATGGGATCTCCAATCAAGTAGATTGGGTTACTGTTGTAGGTGATTATTTATCAATAGGCTTTAGCCCCATCCCCCTCGATGTACAGATTACTAGCTCTCTAGCTAGCCCTTTGGTCAATGGATCCGCCAAATTTTCTTTTGACCTTACAAAATCAAGTGCAATAATTCCGTTATTTAGTAACTCTTTAACTGAATTATGCCTTCGACGAATATGTCGGGATTTCCCATTGGGATACACTCTTAGCTCTAGCTATAGCAGCTTGGCTATCACAATGTATTAGAATCGCAGGCATTGGTTTTCTCCAAAGTGGTATATCAACCAACAATGTTCTCAACCATTCTGCTTCCTCACCAGCTTTATCCAAAGCTATAAATTCTGATTCCATAGTAGATCGGGCTATGCAGGTCTGTTTTGTAGACTTCCATGACACTACACCTCCTCCAAGAGTGAATACATATCCACTCGTAGATTTAGATTCATCTGAATCTGAAATCCAATTTGCATCACTGTATCCTTCTAATACAGCGAGATACCTTTTATAATTTAGACCATAATCTAATGTGTGTCTCAGATATCTCAATACTCTGATCAAAGCATCCCAATGAGTTTGACTTGGGTTACAAGTATATCTACTAAGTCTCCCTACAGCATAAGCTATATCTGGTCTTGTACAGTTCATTATGTACATGAGACTACCTATTACCCTTGAGTATTCTAGTTGAGATACACCATCTCCTGTATGTTTTTTCAACATACAATTATGATCAAAAGGTGTTTTAACAGGTTTTACACTCATATTGCTCAAATTTCTTCAACACCTTTTCAATATAGTGAGACTGAGATAAAGTTATCCCTTCAAAATTTTTTAGAATTTTAATTCCAAGAATTACATCTGCTGTTCCTAAATCTTTCATGTCAAAATTCTTGTTTAAGAATTTCTTAGTGCTAATTATGATTTCTTTATTCGTTCCTATAATTAGCATATCATCTACATATAAACAGATGATTACACAATCTTTGCCAAAAGATTTAGAGTACAAACACTTGTCTGCTTCATTTATTTTAAAGCCATTTGATATTAACACATTATCAAATTTTTGGTGCCATTGTTTAGGTGCTTGTTTAAGACCATAAAGAGATTTTTTCAATCTACAAACTTTATGTTCTAGACCTTGAATTACAAACCCCTCAGGTTGATCCATGTAGATTTCTTCTTCAAGATCTCCATTTAGAAATGCAGTCTTAACATCCATCTGATGTATTTCAAGGTTAAAAATACATGCAAGTGACATCAATACTCGAATGGAAGTAATTTTAGTTACAGGTGAGTAAGTATCAAAGAAATCTATTCCTTCTTTTTGTCTAAAACCCTTAGCAACTAACCGGGCTTTAAATTTATCTATGGATCCATCAGTTTTTAGCTTTCTTTTAAATATCCATTTACATCCAATTGTTTTACTTCCAAGAGGAAGATCTACTAATTCCCATGTTTTATTAGCCATAATGGAGTCCATTTCAGCATTAACAGCTTCTTTCCAATATGATGCTTCATGAGAAAACATAGCCTCTCTAAAGGAATTAGGATCATTTTCTAATAAAAAGTAATAAAGTCAGAACCAAAGTTTATGTCCTTCCTTGCTCTTTTACTTTTTCTGAGTTCTAATTCTTCTAAAGAATTATTAGAAAAACCTACAGGTTCTATTGAATTTTCTAAAGGTACATATTGATTTATTGTTGATGAACTAGTTGATAACAAAGGATCTCTACCTTTAGAGTTTTCCTTAAAAGGAAAACAGCTCTCAAAGAACTCTGCATCTCTAGACTCAATAATTGAGTTTGAATCTACTCCATTATTTTTTGATTTAATTATTAGAAATCTGTAAGTACTACTATTTTGAAAATAGCCTAAAAATACACAATCAACAGTTTTAGGACCTATTCTAGTTTTCTTTGGAGTAGGTAAAGCAACTTTTGCTAAACACCCCCACACTCTGAGATATTTAAAGGATGGACGCCTTTTATGCCATAACTCATAAGGAGTTTTATCACAATTTTTATGAGGTATTTTATTTAAAATGTAACAAGCAGAGAGAATTGCTTCCCCCCACAAATTATAAGGTAAACCAGAACTAATAAGCATGACATTCATCATTTCTTTTAAAGTCCTATTTTTTCTTTCAGCTATTCCATTAGACTGAGGAGAATATGGAGCTGTAGTTTGGTGTATTATTCCATTGTTTTCACAAAATTCAGAAAATAAGTGTGAATCATATTCACCACCCCTGTCGGATCTTAGAATTTTAATAGATTTTCCTATCTGTTTTTCTACTTCTAATTTCCATATTTTAAATTTTTCTAGAGCTTCATCTTTGCTTTTTAATAAATAAACATAACAGAATCTACTATAGTCATCAATGAATGTTATGAAATATTTTTTACCACCTCTAGTGACTGTAGATTTTAAATCACATAAGTCACTATGAATTAATCCTAGAAGTTCAGAATTTCTTTCTATAGATTTAAATGGTTTCTTAGAAAATTTAGATTCTACACAAATTTCACATTTTTGTTCATGGGCGGTAGATATTTTAGGAATTAATCCTAATAGCATCAACTTGTTTATAGATTTAACATTTATATGTCCTAATCTATCATGCCACACATTAAGAGAGTCAATCAAATAAGCAGAAGAAGTAGATGTCTTATTCATTTTCTCAACGATTACATTCAACTTAAAAAGACCTTCACTAGCATAACCCTTCCCAACAAAAATTCCATTTTTTGTAAGTACAAATTTATCTGCTTCAAACACCAACTTAAATCCCTTATTGCTCAAGAGTGAACCAGTGACTAAATTTTTCCTTATATCTGGAACATGAAGGACTTCCTTCAGATTAAGGATTTTCCCAGAAGTGAATTTTAAGTTCACTGATCCTTTTCCTACAATTGCTGAAGTTGAAGAATTACCCATAAAGAGTTTTTCTTCCTTTCCTACTATTTCATAGGAGGAAAAAGCATTCCTGTCACCACAGATATGCTTGGTGGCCCCTGTGTCCACCCACCAGTCCTTCATATTGTCCACAAAATTAACTTCAGATATTACTGCAGAAAAACTCTCCGTCTCTGCAACATTGGCTTGAGCAGATCTTGGATTTTTCTTGTCAGGATGACCAAATTTTCAGAATCTACAGCTCCTTGCATGATGTCCCGGCTTCCCACAGATAAAACAATCCCCTGTTGTTTTCTTAAAAACCGGTTTTTGGAATTTTGTTTTCTCACTTCGCTTCTTGTGAAAATCAGATTTACCCTTTGCTTTATTATCATATTTTTTCTTTGACATCCCTTCAATTAAATTCGCCTTTGAATTTAATTCTGCAACTTTTTCTTTGTTCTCTAAAATTCTGTTGTTTTGCTCTATCCGGAGGCGAACAATAAGGTCTTCGAGTGTCATCTCTTTCCTTTTATGTTTTAACAAATTTTTGAATTCCTTCCACGAGGGAGGCAATTTTTCTATCACTGCAGCTACTTGAAAACCATCACTAATGGTCATACCTTCTTCCAGAATCTCATGTACAATGATCTGTAAATCATGTACTTGAGATATAACAGATTTATCATCCACCATTTTGTAGTCAAAGTACCTACCAACTACAAATTTTTTAGTTCCTGCATCTTCTGTTATGTACTTTTTCTCTAGTATTTCCCATAGATCTTTAGCAGTTTTCACCTTACAGTACACATCATAAATAGGAGGAATTAAGCCATTAAGTATGTAATTCCTACACATGTAATCTGCATGATCCCATTTATCCTTAACCAGTGTTCTAGCAGGTTCTAATTCATTCTCATAAGATTTTGGATCAATAATAACATATGCAACATTCAGGGTGTTAAGATAAAACATCATCTTTTGTTGCCATATTTTGAAATTGTTTCCATCAAAAGGAATTGGTTTTTCAGAGTTGGACATCATGCTTGCGTACAGATAATTTGAATTGAAGAATTTCACCTTAAGATTGTTATTATCTGTATGCTAAAAAGGCAGAGTTTACCGATCACCAATTCGTATGTAGCAGTAGACCCGTAGATAAGAATTCCAGAATCTGTATGTTTGAGAACAGCAACAAAAAATAGGTTATTCTCAACCTGTGATGCTCGTAGGATAAATGCGGGCACCCCCAGGATACAACGATCTATTCCAGAGATAAGGGAGCACTCTCCTTTCTCTGGTCACAACGAACTCAACCGGAAGAAAAAATTCGAAAGATCACAAAAGAAAGCTTTTTGAGAGAACTCTGAAATTCGTGTTTGTTGTTGTGTATTGTTTACAGAAACTAATACACTTATATAGAATTTCTAAAAACCAAAAGGAAATTCTTTTAGATCTGAAACCGAAATAGGAAATTAAACTCTTAATACCGTTTTTAATAGAGTGATTAAATATTTTATAACAGTAATAAAACGGTAACTTTTAGTAACCCAAAAGCCAAGGAAAAATAAAAAATAAACAAAAAACCATTCAAGCCCCCACGCGCGCGGCCCAGCCCAGCCCAGCCCCGGCCTGCCGCGCGTGTGTCTTTGATGTTTGCGCACTGGCGCGACCCGCATGAAGGGTTTCCGGCCTGGCTCGCCAAATTTCCATTGAAACCACTTTGGCCTCCCCTTGGGCCTCACACATGCGCGAGGGCCTAGCCTACTCCTTTATTATTACCTAAGTATGAAAGTGTTAGAGTTTATAAACTCTTTCACAACTTTCTCTCTTTCCGATGTGGGACTAAAACACAAGACAAAAATTAAGTTTTACACTTTTTACACAACACACCCACAACACCAAAGAACCCCACACACAAAATACAACACTTCAAACATAGACAACAAAACTGGTGAATTAAACAATAAAACGCGGGTGGCACCAAAACTGTTATATTGAAGCAGAACACCAAATTCTTGTAGAAGACCTGGGGCATTTGATCATTGAGAAAAATTTTCTTATCATTTATTGGGTTTCAGAGTAGGCGGGAGCGCAAACGATGAGTAGCATTTTATCTTTATCATATCGTCAATTAGTTGGATTGTTGTTGGTTTGGATCTCATGTTATTAGCAAAATAACTCAATAATGCTCTAGAGATGGTTATACCATGTCAAATGAAGGTCATTGACAGCATCAGTGAGAAGCAGCACACTGTTCAAGTCAGAGACTGTTAAAGAAGCAGTAGCCTCTATAGATCACGAAACAAAGAAGAGATAATTGAGATGGCTACAGCCTGTGATATATAAGCAGTTTTAGTCACACATGTTTATATCAGCCCTTGCAGCTTCTGTCATTTTAAGGTGCATTGACTGTAAGTCTGTAAGTAGTAAACACATGGAAAGTTTCAAGCAAGTGCGAACAAAAGCATTGAAAGTTTGTGCATGTGTGACACAATCCAACAGTACCTAAGCATTCTCTCCTATTCCTCAATAGATATATCAGTTATGTAATGCTTTCAAGAACGATAGCTTAGGCTTTCCAAAAGGACTTGATTACAGTTCGTTCCAGGCTATGGATGGAGTAAGAACATATAAATTGATATTAAATCAGATAACGGTAATCTCAAATTTTTCCATATTCTAGAAGAAGCTTCAAGATCTCCTGATTGAACTACAAGCTCGAGATGTATTTTATTCAACATATCATCCCAAATCAAAATCTCTAATTAGGCCTTCATTCCCACTCCTACTCAAAATTTTGTGTGTTTTACCCCCAACAATGCTCTAGTAAAACCTCATGTCCTGAACCTCAGAAGCTTTAAGAAGTCTGCTTGGAGTCCCACTCAGAAGAAGGAGGGCCATTGAGGTGGACGCACAAATCCATCTCCATTTTCTCTTAGTTCAATTTTCTAAAGCATCAAGTCACAGAACTTCCAATCTACTCGATCATGACCAGTTAGTTACCCACTCTGGCATCTCAAAATCAAGCGCTAGCTCAAAAACCCCACAAAAGTTAGTCTCCCCTGTGGAAAAGCTTTTGAGTAAGAGAAATAATTCTCCTTAATATTATTATTAATTTTATGTTGAAGAAACAATTTCAGCAACAACTTTGCAAACGTCCCAACCAACCTTTCCTTGGCCTCTTAAAGGGTTTTCGAAAATCTCTAGCAGTTTATAGATAACAATCATAGCAACCATCAGGCTATTGTATACTAACGTTAAAATCTTAGAAACAGATTAGCAATCTGAATTGGTAGAAAGCTCTAAAATCCAATTTTTTTTTCTTGAAGATGATATTTGATCTTTTAAGCAAAAGTCATTCACACAATAGCTAAAGCATGTATCATATGTAAAATTATACATTACCTAACCTAAATCACAAACTACACATCATACTTCTTATGATTAGGTTTTCTTTTCTTTCCTTCACATAAATCACAACCCACACTTTTCACTGCATCATACTTCTTATTCAAAATGTAAAAATTTGAAATTTATTTAGCAAAAGTCACTCCCGGCAATCCCCCCTACTCTTACACATTATCCTAGATCAAAAATCTTCATGCATCTCGATTTTTCTCGTTCTACATAAATAAAAATTATATAATCTAGTCTAATAGAGAAACTCTACCCGGTGAAATGCTTCCCTAGTTCCCTGTTAGCTCCTCTATCTAGAACCATATATTTTCTTCGATGACAATTGGACAATCAGCTGTTAGAGAGGCATTCTCAAAATTCATAATGTCTAATAAATAATTTTTTTCAAAAACGATAATATAATGCACAGATTCTAGCTTTTAAAGATTTTTTCCTCTTACACTCTCTTCATCTTCTCTTTAAACATTCAATTCCTTACCGTCAAGAAGCTCATAAGTTCTCTTGTTCTCGAAACAAAGTCCCAAGTAATCTGAACAAACTGGAACATAGTTCTGAAATGATTTTATTAAAAGCTTCTATCTGCAAATACAAGAAATCTGTTGAACAACACAAATGAGTGAGCTCCACCAAGAAGATCCAATAACCATTGTTTTCTCTTTCTTTAAATAAGTAAGATCAAGCACCAATTGGAAATCATCCTCGGTTTTGTTTGTGTGTGTGTGAATTAGCTTCTTCCTTCTTGAAAGCTCACTTGACCATAACTAACGCAAATTTCTCAGTATTCAATCAACAAAAATAAATCTTCGAATCTCCTGCAGAACTTCAACTTGAAGGTTCACCTGTGCCTTTCACTATAGCAAATTTGTTAGCATTCAATCAACAGAAGAAAATCTTTGAATCCCCCTATAACATTTTTCCTCAATGTGTTAACAAGCAATCTTCGAGCTAGTTGACCATTGCAACAAACAGCCATCGTTCCAGAAGTGGGGGAAGATTATTCCCAAATTCCCCCTCTACTCCAGAACAGGAACACACTAACAATGAACTTTGAAGTGGCCAATTAATACACCAAGTTGATAAATTAGCATCACAAACTTCCATTGGTACCATAAACTGTGGAGAACTAGTAGGGAGTAATTTTCTACATTGATGCACACACAGAAAATAAATTTTCAATGTTCTCCCAATTCAAGAACAAGGTACCCTCCAACCTGTATGCACAACCTTAGCATCCATTATCACTTCTCAAAAATATGGCCAAATTACAGAGCCCATCATGAAAATACTAAACAGTAAGTGACTTTTCTGATCATATCCATGGCTGCTAAAACTAAATTTTTATTTCAGGAAATTTTGATAGCTACATCAAAGTGAAGGGGAAAAAAAACACTAAAAATTAATGTCAAAGACACTCCAAAACCTAAACCACCTAAAACCCGGATCACAACAAACATGATCCACCAACCATTCATCTCCATCTCTGTTGATGAAACGTTACAGCTAAATTTGGAAAAACTGTGCAACAAGAGCTATACATGAAACCCTAATATGTCTTTCTGTTTCAGGCGTAACTCCACCTAATTACTGCAGAAGTAGCAGAGATCCTGCTTGGCTTCACTTCAATTGTTTCCTTCACTCCTATACGACCATCCTGTTGAAAAAATAAAGGAAGATCTGGAATCGGAGCAACCAACAGTGAAAAGATTTAAAAGTTTCAGATCCGCCTTCAGACCAATTACGACGAGTGCAGAGTAAAATCGCCAAAATTACTTCATCGGAGAGCGAAATCACTGCAAATCAAGCCGCAGCAAACGCCGTAGATTAGTTGTCGCCTAATAATTCTGAGTCAAAACTTCCTTTTTAGCGAAAAAAGATGGAATAGGAAGAGAACTTGGAGGAGGAGAATGGAAAAACGCCAATCCAGCATAAACGCCATTACCGGAATTCAGATCCGTCAACCTGATCTCCTTTGAAACCATCTCTCGATCCTGACCTAACAGATCCATCGAACACAAACCGAAACCTTCATCGGTATCGATCTTCGCCTTCTTTTCATCATCACCTACTTCAGATCCTCGATCCTTAATCGGTTTCAACTCCTCTCCGCGTTTCAATATCGTAACCTGTCCCATAACGAAATTTTGGCCCGGAGCTTTCACGAACGTCGTTCGACATCGGTTTCTTCCGTTTCTTTTCTCCTGAAATCCAAACGGATTTCGCTTTCTCGTGCTGGATTGCGTAGAATTGGGGTTAGGGTTAGGGTTTCGACGGGATTTCAAAGGAGGAGAAGTTAGGGTTTCGGTGGGAAACCAGTCTTTGGGATACTCTTGGGATCGGAGAACTGTGGTCGCCATGAGTAACAGAAGAAATCAAGTGGATAGTTAGAGAGAGAGAGAGAGAGGAATCGGGTTTGGTTCGGCAATCAAGAGAATCCGATTATGAGAAGGAGTGGGATTTCATAAGGAAGTGGAGGCGGTTGAAGTTACTAAAACCGAAGTCACGGTCGAACCACTTACGGTTATTTCCGTCCAGTTTCCAATTGCTCACGAACTACCCGTTTTGGAGTTCGGATGGATTATGCTGTCAAAAAAGCCCACGTAGAAGGGTACCCAGCCCTGCCCTGCCCTCTAAAGCCCTGCCCTTCCCAGCCCTTGGGCCGGCCAGGGCTCAAAATCCAAAAGCCCTGCTTCTATAGGGTTGGGCCAGGGCTCACCCCGGCCCTGCCCTTCTCCTTAGTTGCCACACGGTAGCTAAGGTCTATAAACCATAAAAGTATATAATATATACTTATATATTTTATTTATGAAATTACTCATTTCACCTTTTCAAACGGTTTAATAGTAGGGTTAAATGAGTAATTTCACATGACCATTGTTATAAAACCCCTCGAGGCCTCGACAATCGTTACGAACCCTAACCCTAATCTCGTATGCGAAATCGCATCCTCGCCTCCTCTTGCTTAGAGGATTTTGATATATAAATTTGTTGTATATAGTTTTACTTTGTTTTATTCTATCGTGTATGCTTGTTGTTGACAAGGGAAAAAAATTGACTTTGTCATTGCTATTTTTGTTGCAATGTCGGTCCCAAACCCGGATAAAAGAGAAGGGTATCCATTTCCATGTCAAGTTGACAGTCAGTGTAGAAAAAAAATCTCATCATCTCAAATCACAAAAAAAATCCCGCTCTTTCTTCCGACCCTTCCGGCCCTTTGGCCCTGCCCTGGCCCTTGAGGGCAGGGCTAGGGCCCAATCAATCCCGGCCCTTGAAGGGCTAGGGCTGGGCTAGGGCCCTACTCTTATAGGGAAGGGTAGGGCTAGGGTTGATCCAGGCCCTGCCCTGGCCCTGCCCTTTGACAACCCTAATGCTGAATGTGTAAATGGAGCGAAATCATAGCAGAATCTTAAGTAACCCAAATCGTCTGTTTACCCTCCGCTCTTGCTCTCAAATCTCGCTCTCACGGTTTGAGAATGAATTCATGTGGAGAGTGCGGTTTCTATTTTCGTAAACCATAAGTTTCATTTTCGTAGAGCGCGGTGAATCCACAAAACTTGATGTCCACATTGATGTCTTCCATTTTTTTCACCACTGTAAGTCTGTAACTCATAAACTGAGGAAGATAAACAGTGAAATCAAAGTTTTGTTGAAGTTTACACATTTATCCTTTCTCATGGGTTAACGCTTACGGAAAGGCATAAAAAGTCTTTTCAATTTTCTTTTTTTTTCTACGTCAATGCACGATGTGTTGTGTGACTTGTTTCAGAGTGTATGTGTGAACATAACAAGTCTTCTTTTTCAACTCTTTTTTTCTACATATTTTTTTTTTCTTTATTTTTTGTAATTTACCAAGATCATAATTCTTTGCCAATTACGATTTTGAACTCTCCATGAGTTCAATCACACTCAGAGGCCAACACAATGTCTCTTTTAATCTTTATTAAGTTTAATTTACTCACTCTCGACCATACCCTTAATTAAAATTTGACGCTCTCCCGCTCCCGCTCCCCTTCCCCCTCCCCTCCCTGCTTTAGTTACTTAGGTCCGAATTCGTTTCCGATTATATATTCAAATGAATTCAAATAAATATCTTGTGGATGGTGAAATATGATATTTATACACTACTGTGATCGAATAAAGTGTGTGTGTAGTCTTCCTTCTCATGACTGTAGCTTCGCTTTGTGGTGTTGTTATCTTAACCCAAAAAAAAGTATATTATAATTAAATTAGATTTTAATCGGATCGAATCACGACATATCTGAATCCGATCCGATTAAAATCGGATTCTACCTTTGCAAATTGTATCTATCGCACATATCACTAATTGGGCCCAAAATCTGGCTAATCGGGTCTGGATCTGGATCCTGATCCAATCCATTGACAGCCCGAGGTCCATATGTCTCTTTTAACAATGATTAAGCTTAACTACTTTAAGGTTAATATCTCTATCTCTACTCTACTATTATAATGAGAGAAGCGGGGTTAAAAAGTTGGTTGACTTTTTTTTAATATTCCTAATGAGTCCCAATTTTATGGTATCTTATAGTTAGTAAAGATGAATTTTTATATTTTTCCTATTTTGTCCATATCTCCATATAAAAAAAATTAAAATATTATATTATCTTATTTTATATGAGAAAATTTAGTAGGGATATTGAAGTAATATCAACTACAACTTGCAATAATCCCTCAATATCTCCACGATTCCCTCAAATATTTATCATTATCTTCTCTCATACTTTTTATTTGGTCTCTCAACAAAGATTCACACCCTCTCTACGTTGTAACTACTTTTCAAAAGAAAAAGTAGAGACGTGTGTTATGAGTTAATTTCAATCCACTACTCCATCTTTTTAAGTTAAAATTTTAAAATTCTCTCACTAGAGTCTCTCTTCACAGTCTCTCTCCCCTTCCCCTCTCTCTCACGTGCATCGCACGTGCCGCCCGCTAGTTATTATAATGTGACAAGCAAGGTTAAAAAGTTGATTGATTTTTTACTAATATTCCTAATGAGTCCCAATTTTGGTGAATTTTTTTATATTTTTCCTATTTTATCCATAACTTTGTATAAGAAAATTAAGATATTATGTTATTTTATTTTACATAAGAAAAATTAGTAATGATAATAAAGTAATATCAACTACAACTAACAATAATCTCTTTAAATCTCTATGATTCCCTCAAATCTTTATCATTGTCTTCTCCCATGCTCCCTTTTTGGTCTCTCTCAATGAAGAGGCACACCCTCTATATTATTATAACGAAAGAAGTGGGGTTAAAAAGTTAGTTGATTTTTTTTTCTAATATTCTTAATGAGTCCTAATTTTATTGTATCTTCCTGTTTGTTTTTTTTTTCAAGTTAGGGGTATCTCAGCAAATGCTACACTAATCCCCCAACACCCAGGAGACCCACACCACGAGCCCCATGAGGAGTTAAGAGAAGGACTCAAAAAACCGACTTCCGAGTTTACAGTTCGCTGACCATTGAGCTACCCCTCAATGGTTACTATGAACGTAGTTTGTAAGGTGAATTTTTTTTATTTTATCCATAACTTCGTATAAAAAAAAATTAAGATATTACATTATTCAATTTTACATAAGAGAAGTTAGTAAGGATATTTCAGTAATATCAACTACAATTAATCCATCTAAATCTCCACGATTCTTTTCAATCTTTATCCTTATCTTCTCTCATACTCCCTCATTGGTCTCTCTCAACGAAGTGGCACACCCTCTCTACATGGTACTTACATTTTAAGAGAAAAAATAGAGTTTTTTTATTATCAAAATGTCTCTTTTTATACTAGCGTGTCTCTCACAATTTTTTTAAATCTAAAAAATTTCTCAAAGGTTCTATTATCAAAATATTTAAAAGAAATTTACCAAAATACCCTCACTAGGATCCCTCTTCCGAGTCTCTCTCCCTTTCCGCCACTCTCACTTGCATCGCACGTGCTGCCCACTACTTTTTATATTAAAAAAATCGAGGTTAGATTGAAGAATCTTAGGATGAGTGAATCTTAGCCACGCGTGTTAAAAAAAGCCTTTGTGGTCCACAAGCCGAATGTGTGGTCCGCTAGACACTTCCCAACAATATGCCTCGACTCCTTACATGCATAGCCTATATATAAGACCCATGCTCCTGCTTCAACTTAGCCTCTTCTAAAAGCGAATTTATCCGAATTAGTAAACTTTTCAAAATTGCAAAAACTATAAAATGATTAAAACATACATAACTCTCAGTTAAGAGTTTTCCAACTCTGTTAGACTTTCAAAACCTAAAATAAAACTAATAATAGTAAAATAGAAAATTATTCAAAATAACAAATTTTGACTTTAAGGTAAAAATTGACCCTCGAAATTGTCTCTTTCATGATGATCCCATGGTCAATTGGATTGTATAGTTTTCAAGCTCATCGTTAGCTTTCTAATAATAATATAATAATAATGATAATAATAATAATAATTTTGATAACCATATGCAAAGTTACGATCCTGAGAAACTAAGTGACCGTTTAGCATCAGTTATGTCGATTCTCTCATTCTAGAAAAAAATTAATTCTTATAAGTTTTTATTCTTATAATCAATTTTGTACTGTGGATGCATTTGGTAACTATCACTCATAATCAATTATGAAAAAAATAAATAACAAAATACGTTTGGATGAAAAAAATAAAAATAAAAAATAAAAAAATTATTTTAGGCATTAAATATGGTTATATCATCAACACATATATAAGTATCATAAGATCCCAATTATTTTATTATGTCTCATCTATCTCGTCAATTTTGATATTTATCTTATAAGCGTGTTATGCAGAATTGATTCTGGAATGTGATTTTTTTTTTCCCTAAAAATTGTGCCTAACGCAAGACGCTTCTTAAAATCATTTCCTAAAAATGACTTGTCAAACACGTTTAGACTCTTTATGTTCCCAGGATAAGAAAAATCATTCCCAATGAATGATGCCAAACAGCCCCAAGTGTGTAGAAGTTTTTTAATTTATCTCTCCAGCCCAACTAAGTGTGTAGAAGTTTTTAATCTATCTCTCCGGCCAACTTCTTTTCATTTGTTACCCTAGATGGTCAACTATTACATGTTCTACACCAAGATTTCACCCCTAGTGTATACTTAAAATGAGATACGTGTAACATATTCTCTCGACAACTAGGAATAAATATCTCAATCGATCAGTCACTCTCTTTTTTCTTTTTATTTTTATCTTTAAAAAATTCACTCATCAGTAGGGTTAGTATCTATTCTAGGTTAGGATGGGGTGGAATTTTCAACCACGCGCACATAGTAGGACTAAATTGGATTTGAACCGTACGTCTAGAAAATATGTGAAAGTATTTTTCTAATACAATTCTACTCGTATTTTTTTCCACAAAATTTATGTCATTTTGTTCTATTTTCACCTAATTTCCCATGGTAATAACCGGTAGTGTATTGAGCGTATCCATCCCCAAAGAGATATAATGTGAAAAAAAAAAAAAAAAAAGCTAAAGCCGCGAGCACCAAAACCAATCAATCTTTTCGAGACACACGGCTAAGAGGCCGTTTGGTTCGGATTATGAAAATCACAATTGATTATACAGAAAGCGTTATCATGAATAATCGCTGTCTTCTGAAAGTGTTATAAATAATCATGTTTGGAAGTATCCTGTTTATAATCGATTATTTGCAGGAAATCGATTTTGTGCAAAATAATTGTGTTTGGATCATCCTAACATAAAACTAATTACTAATCTGAAATTTTGGAAAATGTTATCCATCCCTTGAAAGTTTAACAAAAAAAAACTCTACTTGTAAACAATTGTTACTATAAAAGTGACATAAATCCCTACTTTGAAGATAATAGTTACAAACTATAAAAAGTGACATAAGTCTCTACTTGAAGACAATGGTTACAAACTATAACAGTGACATAAAAAAAGTAATAACAACTAGAATTATTATGCATTGACATGATGCATATAGAAGCATTCGGTATCTCCTACGTTCCTCCATCATATTATTGTTATGTTGAACCGTTATACTCTGAGTATCACCATCTTCTTTATCAACCCACATAAAAGATTCAGGGTGATTATGCATTCAATATACAAATAATGGTTTAAGAAAATGCAAACATGAAATTACAAATAAATTACTTTATTATATTTTTTACCTACCAAAGTGGACATCGAACTACCCAATGATAAGCTATTATCCTAGTGGTGTGGCAAATGTGAGTAATTTCATCCATCCATGGATTATTTTCATTCCATTTATGAAGGTTTACAGTGTTTTTTTTTTTTTAAGGTTAAGTTTGAATCAGTTGAAGAAAAAAAACCCTAAAGAAGAACTCTTCAGAAGAAACCCCCCAAAAAAAGTGCATGTCAAAAAACAGAGCTTCTTGATCCAGTTTAACAAATATAAAAAGCTTATAAATACAAGGAACATGCTTACAAGATCCACAAGACCATTAAACGATTCAAGATCAGTTTTTTGGTTCGTCTCCGTAATCTTCACGGATCTTACAGCAAAGTAACCCTTACCAAAAGATCTTCTTCTTCTAGTTCAGTCAGAAAGTCACACAGATTTCTCGAGAAAGAAGAAGAAGATCTTTTTCTTCTTCTAGTTCCAAAAACCCTCAAAATTTGCAAAACCCTTACCTGCACATATGAAGAAGAAGATGATGAAGAAGCTTGAGAGGAGTACCTATCCCAACGTTTGATTCTCACCTGAAAAACCTAACAAGTGATGTGGTCAATCGAGTTTGGAGGTCGTAAAAGCCGAATCAATATTTCCGTCGTAAATCAGTCCGCACAATCGGTAATGCAAATCGATTTCTCTCATTTCAAAATCACCTCTTCAGCCGATTCGGGATACATCGGTTATGAGTTCAATCGATGGAGCGCACAACCGATTCGGGAAACTAACCAAACGCGATTTTAAGAGCCGGATTAGTATGTGATTAAATTACGAATCCGAACCAAACAGTCTCTAAATGATTGTCTATGTGATTAATAGGCTTGGCACTTTTAGTTAGTGCCTCCAGCATTTCTCTCTCTTTTTCCTTTTTAAAAAAATGGATATTTTCTACCTCAGATTATATTCAATCGCCATTGAACTCTCTCTTAACATAATCACACCCATAAGTTAACACAAGGGCGGAGTCATGAATTTTTCTTTTTTTTTTGGGGGGGGGGGGGGGTTATAAAAAAATTTTTGAGGGTATGAAACTTGGGGGTTTGCTCGAGAAAAAAAATTGGGGTAATTTTTTATTGATATTTTTATAAAAAAATTTCCTGGTAATGTCATTGAGGTCGCCATGTGTCTCTATTGATACCCCTTAATTGTGATTAAGATTTAGCCCACCTATCCTTAGCTTTTTTAAAAAAATATATTAAAAAAAATCTAGTTAAAATTCACTAACTCCTAAGGTTAAAAAAAACTTAATATTTTTCTAAAAAACAAGGATAAGTAGGTGAACCTTAAGAGTGGGTGAATTTTAACTATAGTTAAAAGGTGTAAGGGATGTCAATAGGGACATGTGGCGACCTCAAGGGCATAACGGGACTCCTTGAAGGGCCACTATATATATGACAAAAAAATTGCTGCACATTCACTTAGCCAGAATCATCGGATACTGAATTCCTAAGGCCTTGCTGGGGTAGACAATGGGCTAAAGAATTAGAACCACCGGAGGGCTATATGTCGGTTGGCCCACTCCAAGAACCCCAGTCTAACCTGAGTTAACTGCCAACCTAGGGCTATATATCAGGCTAGGCCGCTCGGAGACCCAGTCAATCTAAATTAACGGCCAATAAGGCTCGTGTTGGCCCAGCCGTAGGCCCGTCCATCTGGAGAAGCTATAGGATAAAATAAACATAATATGCTTATAATTTAGGACTTTGCTACTGAGACCCCATTAGGGCCGAGACCACCGAGACCATGCTCTAAGAGCATTGGATTTCAGGTGGGCCCATTTCACACCGTAGGCCCCACCTGAAATCTCATGCTCTTAGAGCATGGCCTCGATGGTCTCGGCCCTAAGGGGGTCTCAGAAGCTTTATCCTATAATTTATAGGAAAATGGGAAATGGAAATCGCAATCAGCTTCCAACCTGATTCCAACGTGACTGCGTGATCTCATTGGTCCATACTCTCCTTTAACACCCACTAACTATGGTTAAGACTCACTCACCCTTATGGTTCATCCATCCAACCTTGATTTAAAAAAAAAAAACAATTTCATAATTTAGTTAAGCTTAACCATTGTCAAGGAGTAAAAAGGAACACCGGCAGTCAGCAAGAAAGGGGACTTCGTAGTCCCCCTTTTGTTTTTTTTTTTGGAACGATATCATTTAATTAGAGTAAAACTAAAAAACCTTTACAAGCAAAAATTCTTCTTCAGGAGTAGGGAGTGGGGATTGAGGAGCTGAGCCTCCAAAACATTTGACTCCCGAGAGAGGCCAAAACATGTCAATTTGTGTGCAAAACGATTCGCCGACCTAGGAACATGGTGAATCTCAAGACTCTAATTTATATTACATTTTTATCTAATGGAATGAGGAAACAAAATTCTTATGGGGTGTTTGGATTGGATTTTTTTACCCAAAAATCAATTCTAATAAAATTGATTGTGTAGAAATTAATGGTTAAATAATGATTTTTTCAAATAATAGTGTTCGGAGAATACGAAGTTGAGAATACGTAGGTGAGTCTCTCAACTTCGTATTCTCCGAACACTATTATAAAAAAAAATGATTATTTGATCATGAATGTCTTCACAATCAATTTTATCATAATTAATTTTTAGCCAAAAAAATCCTCTTATTATCAACCTCAAATAAATGGGATAATACATTTATGATGATGCAATATATTCATGCATTATACAAATAATGTGTATAATTTCATCCAATAAATTGGACTGATCTTCAATTGGGTTTGAGCTTGCAAGTCCATGGCTCGGCTCAAACTCATAAATTTAATTGGGGTTAATTCAAGCCCACTGATTGACCCTAGCAAGTAGACTTTGCTGATTTGGGGCCTAAACTCCACCTACAATTTCTAGTTTCTCTAAAGAGCAATAGTTCGCTCCACTGGCGAGGAGCGAACTACTGCTCCTCGTTCTTGGATTAGTCTTTTTTAATCCTTTTAGTTAATTTTTAAAAATTTTATTTTTCCATAAACCAAGGATAGATAGGTGAACCCTAATGGGGCGTTTGGATTGCATTTTATTAGTCAAAAATCAATTCTGATAAAATTGATTACGTAGAAATTAATGGTCAAACAATCATTTTTTCAAATAATAGTGTTTGGAAAATACAAAATTGTGTCTCTCAACTTCCTATTTTCCCAGCACTATTATTTGAAAAAATGATTGTTTGACCGTTAATTTCTACGTAATCAATTTTATCAGAATTGATTCTTGGCTAATAAAATCCAATCCAAATGCCACTTAAGGATATATATATATATATATAAAGTCACTCAAAAGGAGTGCGGGATTTGCCGGACCTTTTTATTAATAGAAAAAAATCACGAGGTAAGAAGGAAGACACGTGGGAAGAAAATGAGAGCCGAGACGCCCGCGTCACCCACCAAGGAGATGATTATTTTCTGTCTTTAAAATTATATATAGATATTGATCCTTCAATAATATATCCACCGCCTCTCTCTCTCTTTCTCTCCTTTTTTTGTTTTTTTTTTTTTTGAAGGTAGAAGAAAAGAAAAATAAGGTTTCCGTGCCCTTGAAGTTAGCTGTAAGCATCACTGACAGTCTAAAAAAGCAGAGAGACAAGCACCAAACACCACTTCTCGTGCCTCTTTTTCGTCCCTAATAATTAATTGATTCCCATGTATGCATGCAGTCTTCCTTACTTTTTAAATACCCTCATTTAAATATTACCCATAAGCAATAAATTTCATGTGCCCTACTCTCACACTCCTACAAGTATTTTAGTCCACAACCATTTATTAGACCCATTTGCCCTCTCCTCCTTCTAATTTTTTTTTCCTAAAATATGAGGTGGAGAGTGCTCTCCTTTTTTTGCTAAAAACGGTGGCAGCCCTTTAATTATTAAAAATTATTCTTTATTAAACTATTTATTTATTTTCTAATAATCATGAGCTGTTTGTTACTCTATTTACCCATAGAGCTCCGTAAAATAAACCTTTCAAGCATAGTTTTGCTTCATATTTAGACTTTTTTTTCTTGTGTGGGTGACTATGTTGATATTCTCAAAGTTGATTACCAATAAAATAAAATAAAAAATTCTCAAAGTCAATACATATAGACACTTTGTTACATACCTTTTTCTCATAACAAAAAATAGATAAAATTAAATAAAAGATAGATAAAATTAAATGATATGACCACTTGGAAGAGCCTAACTCCGTTAGGAAAATAATCACTTCCTCAGTTGGTGACGTGAGGAGTGTCTTCATTTCCTTTTTCTTGTCATGTGTCCCATTTTAACTCCCTTTAACTGTGGTTAAGATTCACTTATCCCTAGGGCTCACCCATCTATTCTTATTTTTAGAAAAATAAAATAACAAAATTTAACCCTAGGATAAAAAAAATTAACCCAAGTTTATTGGACGGATTTTGCGAGAGCGACAAGCAATAGTTCGCTCCTCACCTGTGGGACCGAAACTATTGCTCTCTCCATTAGAGCATCTCCAACGCATATGCTAAATATTTCTTCTTCTTTTTGTCTAAATGGAGTTGCTGACGGATAGGGAAGAGATTTTTGCAGGAGTACTCCAACTCACTCCCTATCTTTTCCCTTCTTCTTCCCCATTCATCACATCTTTCGGTATTCAGTGGTTTCAACGGTCTCTAGTTTTTTTTTTTTAAATGAGTAGCGAGTGATTCCACTCGCTTCTGTGACGAGCGAATCGTGCTCCCTGGAGTAACAAGGTCATCTGGCGAGCCGTTGGAGTATCAAAAAGTGGTTCAGGCTCCCTGTTCCAGTGAAGGGAGCTGGAATAGGTAGTGCGTTGGATATTCTCTTAATACCGCTATGAGGGGTAAAACATCTTTCAGAACTCTCATTCATTTATCTTCCGCTATAAACTAAATTATTACAATCTTTTTATAATGATCACTACCAATTACAAACTATCCATTATCTCTCAATAACTATTAAACACACTCACTCCAATCATAATTAATCGCTAATTAGTAAGCACCCACTAATTTGAGTAGGTATCACACTCCTGCTAAGTCATCCAAAAAAAACACTAACACAAGATCTTCTCCAGTAATTGTTAGCAAGGAGACTGTCAAATTATTCTGAAATTGTGCATGTCAACCAAAGTTTTTATTTATATGCCAACTTTTTAGTTGACATTCATAAAAGTACGTGATGCTTCTAGAATGTTGTTAGTGATCTCCTCGTCAGTGACTACTGGAAAATATCGAAGCAAATAACACCTTACCTACTATCCATTTAGAGCCCCCCAACTCCCCCTCCCCCTCCCCCCTCCCCCTCCCCCAAATCTAGGAAATATACCTAGGATCCTAATCAAGTAATAGGAGCTCGCCTTTGCAATCCTAACAGAGACTGGGTGTCTTTCTTCTTTTTCAAATTTCACATTGCGGAAACTAGAAGAGGTAGGCTCTTTAAATGCGACATGGTCTCTTCTTAGAGCAAGTTTTTTAGCTCATGGGATCTACACCACGTGACAAAAAGAAGCCCAGTTTCTCCATATTCTTGTTATATATTGAAAAGGTTGGGTGTAGATCTTCTGCGAGGGATCCTGTATAATTTTTTCTCTGCGTGAATCACTAATTACTTGATAAGTGAAACACACCCATCGGGTGATTTGTGAAAAAACTCCATAAATCATGAGACAAAACTATCCTTCTTATTAGTATTTTTCCCCTACGATGATCGCAAGAGCTCCATCCCTAAGCTACCACTGATATCCAAACAAAAAAAATAGTATGTTTCCAAACATTATGTACAAAATGCTATGTATTAAATTGAGACAGGTGTTATTGGCATATAAATGAAATTTTATGCAAATTTCCTCTAAGGGTCCATTCTTTTGCGGAGACTTATAAAATCTGACACTTTTGTAACGATTTTGTTTTGGTCAATGGACAATATGCATTTTTTTTTTTTTTGAGAACTAGATGTATCGATGCTTTCATCTATTGGGTTGCAATTCTCATAAGATTGAAAATGCAACAAATGAATGATTTCAAGTCTCATAAAAATGGTAAGACTTGAAATCTCATGATGGTAATAATTAATCTGTTAAAAACCGTGACAAAATGAATCAAATTTCCTATCAACTACCATGACAAAGTGTGTAAAGTGGTCAAATATAAGATTCATGAGTCTCACCAAAAGAGTAGACCATTAAGACTCAAAAAGGTCTAATGTACTGTAATCAAAGGGCCAAGCCAAGCAAGGCTTAGGTTTTTTAAAGGTCTCACCCTGACTTATAAGGGCAATTGCCCTACTCCATTCCTAATTGTTTTTTAGTTGTAAAACCCGAATTAAATCCTGATTTAAGTTTTTTCTAGATAAATATATTTGATTTTATGCATTAATCCTCTGAGAATTTGTTTTTTTTATTGTGAAATCCGAATAAGAAACTCATTTATTTTGTTCAATTTAACTCGTTTTTAGAAATAAATTGCATGAAATAAAAAGAAAAATAAAAAGTAGCAAAAGACTTTTAAAAAAAAAATTGGAGATCGACGCACTGGCCGGTCGATCGCGACCGACGATGATCGATTGCCCTCCGGCAGCGATTGATCGCCCGACGCAAGGTTTTCTCGTGTTGCACGATTTTGTGATTTTTATAACTCCTGGGGTTCCCAAACTCTATAAATAATCCTCCAACTCCTAGTTAGGGTTTCTATAAACTTCTAAACCTATAAGAGAGAAATAAAGAATTTTCTAAGAGATCAAAAGGGGGAAACTTAAGGAGTTCAAAGGATTAGATCAGACTAAGGAAAAAGAGACTTAAAGATCGACCCATCGAGCCTTATTCGCAAGTGATAGATCGTAGGGAAAGGATCAAGTGAGTAAGTAATGAACCTAGTTTTCCCATATCTTGAACATTAATCTAGAAAAAAATTAAAGAGATAGCTATAAGTAAGAACGCAAAATAAGTAAGATTTATGAATTTTTGTCGTTCTTGATTTATTATTTCATGAATCGTTAAATTAGGATATGAATAACCATGTTTATACTTCGTTTCTGCTTCAAAAAGGGGATTGAGAATTTATATTGAATGTATGTGATATATGAGGATGTGATGAATCTATGGAGTTGAATTGAAGGTATGAAGAAATTTGAATGATTGCGATTGAATTATTTGTGAGATTAGATTATATGTTAGTATGATTTTAGTGATTATAATCCATGAGAATATTATTATAAAATATGTGGTATAATTATGATATTGATCTCAATTAAAAATGAGGTTTTTGATATTTAATTAGATTGTGCCTTATGTCTATTGTAGATAAATTGTGATTATAGATTGTTACATTATTGAAAATTGAAATCTAAAGTAATTTATTTTACGTTTTTACTAAGTGATATAACCTTTGATGAGAGTCGAGCTTTCCTAAGCCTGGTTACATAGTGGAATGGTACTTATGGTGAGATGCCCTATAACCCTTGAACTGTTAGTCCTTAGGTATAATTTAACAATGTTTCATAATCATTGTGTACTCACCAATTAAAATATGCATATTATAAAAAGAAAATTAAGGATACTAATAAGATTACAAGTAAGACCAAAAGCAAAGTAAGTAAGTAGTATAAAAAGACGCACGAAAAGTGATAATGCATGATTATGTTTAGCACACCGAATACCATAAAATATGCGATAAGTATGTAAAAGT
Source organism: Tetracentron sinense (assembly GCA_015143295.1). Classification (NCBI taxonomy): domain Eukaryota; kingdom Viridiplantae; phylum Streptophyta; class Magnoliopsida; order Trochodendrales; family Trochodendraceae; genus Tetracentron; species Tetracentron sinense. Next base: position 1,836 of record JABCRI010001071.1, on the reverse strand, counting down.
AAAAGAGGGAAGCCGTCGCACCGGATAATGTACTAAATGTTTTCGTGCGCGGATAATTGTACGAAGAGTGTATCTCGGTAAAGTAACGTAGTAACCTCTTTTCATATAAGGTAAAATGATATTTAATTTATTACCCGATACATGGTTGATGTGTTGTGTCATAAAACGATAAATAAAAAGTATATAACGTAAGAAAGTAAGAAAAAAAAACAATTGACATAATGTACCTGTTCGTTTCCCCGCACTCGATTTTTGTATTGACTGAAATATGAATTGTTAAATGCATGTAAGTTTAACGTTTAAGATATTTGTTTACTATTGTTTATAATAGCCGCGGAGGAAATTGTTACTCAGTCGATAACTTTGTTGTTGGCATGTTCTGTTTTGCTATCTGTATACCCGGAAACGTAGGAAGAAGAATAATACATAGAGGAACCTAAAGTGATCATCCTGAAAAGGAACGGATCACGATATGATGGCCTTTTATTGAGTTTGTTTTATTAGTAGTAGTTTTGATTAATACGAAATTGCATGGAGTATTCGTATTTATATTTAGTTAGTTTGATGGGTTAGGATTACGATGGAGAATCAGATTTTAATATTGTCATTGCCGTTTTTGGATCTGGATTTACTTAATTTATTAATTAAATAACTTTCAGGTTCATATTTTTAGTATGTTTTAAATAACTCCTAACATGATGGGTTGATAAGTAATCACGTGCCCGATCTCACTTTTCTCATATGGGGATAATTTTGGGGGATGACTTTAGTGTCTACGCCCAATTTCTTTTAAAAATAAATTACGATGCCAAACCTCTATGCTAAAAAAAATACTCTAAGTAAGCTTATATTGACCTTGTTGTTAAACAGGTGCAAATATGCTTTTTGGGGAAAATTCCATAACCACATGAGAATTAAAAAGCTCTAAAACGATCACTAATGAACAAGGATTCTTGCATACCCAAGAAACCTTTTGGGAGCTGTAATTCGTATTAAAGAAGGCCATACCAAATAATAACATAAAGATTTCATTTAAAAAAAGAACAGAAGTGCAGGTAAGTCTTAAAATAGGGCATTGGTACGCTGAGAGGAAAAAAAAATCATTTCTAGGGCATATAACTTCAAAATTCGGGCGCTAGACAAAAAACTAAGCACGCCGAAAAGAAAAAAAAATAGTTTACCAGAGTAATTATGCCAACACACGGATGAACAACTGGAACCTGTAAATTAATATTTTATAATTATAATTTTTAATATAAATGTAATTTAATATTTAATAATAATTAAATATACAATTATATTTTTCTTATAAAAATTAATTTAATATTGTGGACTTAGTTCCAAAAAGCCCCAACCAAATCCATCCCATGTACAAATGGGTAGACCCAAATCGAGCTTCATAGTAGGTTTGGAATTTCACTATCATGGTAGGTGGTAGGAAAAGTTGAGCAACTTTTTCAACGTTTTTATAAGTAACAAAGTGGGTCCCAGGTGGTTGAAGTAGTCTCCTTTTGGCGAACCGTGCAACTCGAGTTCGGCTTGGTGTGGCCGTTGGGAAGGGGGGGGCGCCATCTGAGTCTAACCCGTCACCACTTCCTTAGATAACCGAGATTAATTTCTTACCTCAGAGATTTAAAGTCTCATCATTTGTGCATTTGTTGCATGCAGTTTTGAAGGTATGAAGAGTGCAACCCAGAGATGAAAAAAAAAAGTAGAGTGATTCTCACACACACTATGTTACTCTAATGTCATGGCCAGGTGTCCCGTTTCTTAGTACCCGCTCCGAATTCATGAGCGGCTAGAGTGGGTATACGCTAGCCAATTACCAAAAATCTC
>JABCRI010001070.1:0-16519 GCA_015143295.1 Tetracentron sinense | reverse complement strand
CCACCACCTCCGGTCCCTCCAGCCTACACATATGAGGTCTGCACTTCATGCGGCAAAAGGCATCCGGCAGGAGATTGCCGAAGAGCATCTGGTGGATGTTATCATTGCGGTCGCCAGGGCCACATGATCAGGGATTGCCCTAGCCGGCATTTACCAGGCCAGTCTCAGGGTAGTAGGCCCCCGACACGCCCAGCAGGATCATATCAGGCGTCATCTCAGACTACCCGATCTACACCTCAGTCTCGCCAGGCGAACCAGGGGCGTGTATTGCTTTGACAGAGGGTGATGCACTTGCATCTGATGATGTGGTGCAAGGTACGCGTTTGGAATTATTTTGTTATTCATGATTGATATGTTGCGTTTTATTCCTTGTGTACATACTTGGTATGATATATATATATACCTATGTGTATACTCTGTTGATGCATGGATTAACTCCACTAGTTAAAAATTTCAGGAACCCTACTAGTCAATGAGTATTTGGCTCGAGTATTGATTGATACCGGGTCTACTCATTCGTTTGTCTCGCCGAGTTTTTCAGAAGGTTTGTCTGCAGGGCCTAGTCAGCTAAAACCGGAGTTAGCCATTTCGACTCCGCTCGGCAAAACAGTATTGGCAGATAAAGTGTATAGAAATAGTGCGGTCCAAGTTGGAAGCCACGAGTTGGCGGTTGACCTCATCGTCCTTGAATTCCAAGACTTTGATGTTATATTGGGAATGGATTGGTTAGCAGCACATCATGGGCATGTAGCTTGCTTTGAGAAAATGGTACTCTTCAAGCCAGTAGAAGGAAAACCATTCCACTTTCGCGGGTTGAAAAGCAGATCTATTGCTCGTTTTGCTGCGTTGGGCGTAGCTAACCCCGAGGCAAAGGACTCATCAACTATTCCGGTTGTGAGTGAGTTCCTGGATGTATTTCCAGAGGAGTTGCCAGGATTGCCTCCGGACAGGGAGATTGAGTTTATGATCGAGCTTGCACCAGGCACAGCTCCTGTTTGCAGGGCTCCGTATAGAATGGCCCCTATTGAACTCAAAGAGTTAAAGGCTCAGTTGGAAGAATTACAAAGCCTTGGCTTCATTCGACCAAGTGTCTCACCGTGGGGTGCCCCAGTGTTGTTTGTCAAGAAGAAAGATGGTTCGATGCGGATGTGTGTCGATTACCGGCAATTGAACAAAGTCACTATAAAGAATAGGTATCCATTGCCTAGGATTGACGACTTGTTCGATCAGTTGAAGGGAGCAAGATTTTTCTCAAAGATAGATCTTCGATCGGGTTATCACCAGTTGAAGATTAAGGTGGAAGATGTTCCCAAAACTGCTTTCAGGACTCGATATGGGCACTATGAGTTCTTGGTGATGCCTTTTGGTCTCACGAACGCGCCGGTAGCCTTTATGGATTTGATGAACCGGGTGTTCCGACCATACCTAGATCGGTGCGTGATTGTATTTGTTGATGACATTTTGGTCTATTCCCAGACACGGGAAGATCACATACGCGACCTTCGCCTCGCATTGGAAATGTTAAGAGAGCACAAGCTATACGCCAAAATTAACAAGTGTGAGTTTTGGTTGGAAGAGGTGGCATTCCTAGGCCACGTTGTTTCCGCGGAAGGCATCTCCGTTGATCCGAAGAAGATAGAAGCTATTATGAGTTGGGCGAGGCCCAAGAGTGTTACTGAGATACGCAGCTTTCTTGGGCTGGCAGGCTACTACAGGAGATTCGTAGAGGGTTTCTCTAGCCTTGCAGCACCGCTTACTCACCTGACACGGAAGAATGCGCAGTTTGTTTGGAGCGACAAGTGTGAGATCAGTTTCACGGAACTGAAGAAGAGGCTTACTACAGCTCCTGTCCTTACGGTGCCATCCGGACCTTATGGGTATGAGGTGTATAGTGATGCCTCACACGTTGGACTTGGGTGTGTACTCATGCAGCACAAGAAAGTCATTGCCTATGCATCAAGGCAGTTGAAGGAGCATGAGAAGAACTATCCTACGCACGACTTGGAGCTTGCCGCTGTCGTGTTTGCGCTCAAGATCTGGCGACATTACTTATACGGGGTGGAATTCTATGTGTATACGGATCACAAGAGTCTCAAATACCTCTTTTCCCAAAAGGAATTGAATCTAAGGCAACGGCGTTGGATGGAATTCCTGAAGGACTATGATTGTACCATTCAATACCACCCGGGTAAAGCAAATGTAGTGGCTGATGCTTTGAGTAGAAGACCTCCGGGGTTATTAGCATGCATGTTAGTGCAGGAATGGAAGCTACTTGAAGACTTGGCAAATCTGGACATTAGTGTGAATGACTCTGTCCGTAGTCCTATCTTGGCAAATGTCACGGTTCGGCCATACATTATAGATTTGATCCAAGAATACCAAGCCACGGATGCTGAATTGTTGGCTTATCGGAACAAGGAAGTTGCTAAGGGTAGTGAGGACTTCTCTCTCACTAGCCGAGGTGCTATCACATTCAAGGGAAGGCTGTGTGTTCCAGCCAATGCAAATCTTCGGAGGGAGATCATGGATGAAGCCCACCGGGCAAAGTACACTGTGCATCCAGGGGGTACGAAGATGTACCGGAACCTCAAGAGTCACTTTTGGTGGCGGAATATGAAGAGGGAGGTTGCGGAATATGTAGCACGGTGCTTGGTGTGCCAACAGGTGAAAGCAGAACACATGCGGCCCGCAGGTCTATTACAGTCCCTTCCGATTCCCGAGTGGAAATGGGAGAACATATCCATGGATTTCATAGTTGGCTTGCCAAAGACGGCAAGGGGTTCAGATGCGATATGGGTAGTAGTGGATCGTTTGACGAAGTCCGCTCACTTCTTGCCTTACCGAACTACTTTCAACTCTAGTCAGTTAGCTGCTTTGTACATCAAGGAAGTGGTGAGGTTGCACGGAGTGCCTGTCAGTATTGTGTCGGATCGGGATCCAAGATTCACTTCACGATTCTGGAAAAGCTTTCAGGAAGCTATGGGTTCCCGACTCGATTTCAGCACCGCTTTTCATCCACAGACGGATGGACAAACCGAGAGAGTGAACCAAGTCATTGAAGACATGCTTCGGGCTTGTATGATGGATTTCAGAGGCAGTTGGGAAGAGCATTTGCCTTTGGTTGAATTCGCCTACAATAACAGCTATCAGGCAAGTATCCAAATGGCACCATTTGAGGCCTTGTATGGGCGAAGTTGTAGGTCTCCTCTCTATTGGGATGAGGTAGGAGAAAGGAAATTACTTGGTCCAGAATTGATTGAACAAACTGCAAACACAGTTAAGATCATTCGGGATCGATTGAAAGCCGCTCAAGATCGCCAGAAAAGTTATGCGGACACGCGCCGTAGGGACTTGGAATTTCAAGTAGGGGATCAAGTTTTTGTGAAAGTATCTCCTAGCAAAGGGATCATGAGATTTGGCAAGCGAGGCAAGCTCAGTCCTCGCTATGTTGGACCGTTTGAGATTATCACGCGGGTTGGTGAAGTTGCTTATCGAGTAGCTCTCCCACCTCACATGGCCGCGGTTCACAACGTTTTCCACGTGTCTATGCTTCGGAAGTACATTGCGGACCCTTCGCATGTACTAGAATTGGAACCGTTGGAAATTCGAGAAGATCTCACGTTGGTTGAGAAGCCGATTCACATATTGGATCGAAGAGATCAAGTGCTTCGCAACAAGACTATCCATTTGGTCCTAGTGCAATGGCAACACCATGCTCGGGAAGAAGCTACATGGGAGCGTGAAGCCGAAGTCAAAGCGAAGTACCCAGAAATATTTGAATGAGTTTTGTATAAGTTTGTATATGACTTGTAATTTTCTTGTTGATTTGTAATGCAAGTAGCGTCTAAATTTCGAGGACGAAATTTTTGTAAGGGGGGAAGGATGTAGAGCCCCGGACCTTTTCACATTTATGCATGACCCTTCGTAGCCATTTTTCCTTTAAAGTAATGCAATTAATAAATAAGGAAGAAATTAGAAATTCTGAAACGTCAGAAATGTTCGTTTTCGAAGTACGAACCCAACGCAAGTTGAATCGTCAAAATCGGACGAACGAGTCAAAAGTTATGGCCAAAACAGTTTGGACCTGCAGACCACCGATCGCTCGGTCCATGGAGCGATCGATCGGTCCAAAACCGATCGCTCGGAGGCTATCGACTGGTCGAGATTTTTCTATGGGGAAATTTTCCAGAGAGTGAAATTTCAACCGATCGCTCGGTTATGAAACCGATCGATCGGTAGGCAACCGATCGATCGGTCATTAACACCGATCGCTCGGGTCCTCGCGTTTTACAGAATTTTCACTAAGGGCATTTTCGGCATTCGGGTGTTATACCCTTTCTTATATAGGATTACCCGAGCCTTTAGGGCTCATTCTCAACCCTTAGAAGATTTGGGAGATTAGAGAGAAAGGAGAAGGTTTTCCAAAACCTAGGTTTCCATTTTGGAGAGAAATCAAAGGGTTTTGAAACCCTAGATCAACCTCAAGCCCGATTTCTTCAAGATTTCGGTTCAAGCATTCGTGGAGCTCGTGTGGGGCACTCTCCTCAAGCTAGGGCAGCAACTCACGTGCGTTTGGTGGAGGATTTCTTCCCCCATTTGTCAAGGTCGGTGCTTTTTACTACCCTCCTAGTTATAGCCTCTCCTTTCCTTATTTCTTCTTGTTTTCCTTCATATATATATATATATTATGAGATGGGTGGTATGTATGGTAAATGGAGAGGGATGTTGGCGAATGGATGCCGTGTGGATGATGTAATGAATGAATGGGGAAGGGCATTGTACTAATAATAAACATACAAGTGTGATGTGAGTATAACCCACCTAGAAAAGCATGTTGTAGGGTTAATGAATAATGAATGTACCATGTTTGATGAAATGCCAAGGTGAATAAAATGAATGATAAATTAAGAAAATGCATGTTTAAGGTTTATGGAAATTGCTAGGGTTATGATAGTGTGATTGTTCGCTTTCCCTAAATGATATCAATATTAAATTGCCCAAATCATTGATGTTATGTGTTATGAATTACTCAAATGCCATATTTAATTCCAAATGCAAGTATGCACACGACCTCACGAGCACGCATACATGACATGATTTTACCGAGGTTTTCAAGAATGGGATTTAGAGGTGGGGCATATCGTACGATATGTTTTACCTCGCTTTTGGCAAGGACAAGACATTCATGCATTTTCATAAGAAGGGTCTCCCTTCCCTCACAAGTGCATACATCACATAAGAAGGGCCTCCCTTCCCTCGCAAGTACATCTCACAAGAACATCTCACAAGTGAAAGGACATGACATGAGCATTTAGGAAGAAGGGTCTCCCTTCCCTCACAAGTAGTTTACTCTTCCAAGCATGATACAAGCAAGCATGACATGGCATGACAAGCATGGGCATTTAGGAAGAAGGGTCTCCCTTCCCTCACAAGTAGTTTACTTTCCAAGCAAGCATGACATGGCATGACACGCACGATACGATAAGATAAGACAAACATGACAAGTTTTCAAGCAAGGAAATGGTATTTTCAGTCAAGTCAAGTGCACGGTGTTTTCAAGGGTTTTATCGGCTTTTATGAATTCAAGCATGATTATATACTCCTTTACTTTATTGTCATGATATGAATTATTCCTGCTTTATATGCTTGAATTGTTTCCTGCTTTATATATGTGAAATGCTTCCTGCTTCCTATACTGCTATGGTTTTGCTATGACTATTGGTTAGTATTTAGTACCCGCTGAGTATTCCATGCTCAGCCGTACTTCTTATGTCGGCAGGTTCTGAGGGAGCTGCTGCTCCGTTTGATATCTGTGCTCCGAGCCCTTGGGTGGAGGAGGAGTACGTCGAGGAGCCTTTGGAGGAACCTCCCGTAGAGGGTTACCATTAGGTGGTTGTAGATTCTGAGTGAATAGCTGTGGGTGAGATGAGAGATATACTTTCATGTATTTTGGCGGGTCTGTCCGCACTTTCTTCTGGTTACTATTGTATAAACTTGGACCATATGTATATACTTAGAGGTTTGTTAGACTTCCGCTGTGTTTTATAGTTATGTTTCCGCTGTAATATCCTCTATTGTATATGCTCTGTGGGTTTTTTGCAGGTTGGGTTGTCAAGCAAGTCATGTAAGTCATGATTGAGTCGTCCAAGATTCACTCTAACTCCTAGGGTGGGTTTTGGGTCGCGACAACTTTACTCTGCAAATCTGATTCTTAGACCTATTTAGTTTGTATGTTAGTAATGGAAATACCTCGTATTCATATTACTTTGCAAATCTGAATCTTAGACCTATTTAGTTAGTATGTTAGTAATGGAAATCCCTCATATTCGTAAGTTGGAACACTTGACTCTGTTAATCTGAATCATAGACCTATTTAGATTGTATGTTAGTAATGGAAATACCTCATGTTCATAAGTTGGAACACTTTACTCTGCAAATCTGAATCTTAGACCTATTTAGTTAGTAAGTGAATAATGGAAATACCTTATATTAATAAGTTGGAACACTTTACTCTGCAAATCTGATTCTTAGACCTATTTAGTTTGTATGTCAGTAATGGAAATACCTCATATTCATAAGTTGGAAGACTTTACTCTGTAAATCTGAATCTTAGACTTATTCAGTTAATATGTTAGTAATAGAAATCCCTCATATTCATAAGTTGGAACACTTTACTCAACAAATTTGAATCTTAGACCTATTTAGTTAGTATGTTAGTAATGGAAATACCTAATATTCATAAGTTGGAACACTTTACTTTGCAAATCTGAATCATAGACCTATTTAGTTAGCATGTTAGCAATGGAAATCCTTCATATTCATCAGTTAGAACACTTTACTTTACAAATCTGATTCTTAGACCTATTTAGTTTGTAAGTTAGTAATGGAAATACCTCATATTCATATTACTTTGCAAATCTGAATCTTAGACCTATTTAGTTAGTATGTTAGTAATGGAAATCCCTCATATTCGTAAGTTGGAACACTTGACTCTATAAATCTGAATCTTAGACCTATTTTGTTTGTATGATAGTAATGGAAATACCTCATGTTCATAAGTTGGAAGACTTTACTCTGCAAATCTGAATCTTAGACCTATTTAGTTAGTAAGTGAAAATTAGAAATATCTTATATTCATAAGTTGGAACACTTTACTCTGCAAATCTGATTCTTAGACCTATTTAGTTTGTATGTCAGTAATGGAAATACCTCATATTCATAAGTTGGAACACTTTACTCTGCAAATCTGAATCCTAGACTTATTTAGTTAGTATGTTAGTAATGGAAATCTCTCATATTCATAAGTTGGAACACTTTACTCTACAAATCTGAATCTTAGACCTATTTAGTTAGTATGTTAGTAATGGAAATACCTCATATTCATAAGTTGGAACACTTTACATTGCAAATCTGAATCTTAGACCTATTTAGTTAGCATGTTAGTAATGGAAATCCCTCATATTAATCAGTTAGAACACTTTACTCTGCAAATCTGATTCTTAGACCTATTTAGTTTGTATGTTAGTAATGGAAATACCTCTTATTCATATTACTTTCAAATCTGAATCTTAGACCTATTTAGTTAGTATGTTAGTAATGGAAATCCCTCATATTCGTAAGTTGGAACACTTGACTCTGTAAATCTGAATCTTAGACCTATTTAGTTTGTATGTTAGTAATGGAAATACCTCATGTTCATAAGTTGGAACACTTTACTCTGCAAATCTGAATCTTAGACCTATTTAGTTAGTAAGTGAATAATGGAAATACCTTATATTTATAAGTTCGAACACTTTACTCTGCAAATCTGATTCTTAGACCTATTTAGTTTGTATGTCAGTAATGGAAATACCTAATATTCATATGTTGGAAGACTTTACTCTGCAAATCTTAATCTTAGACTTATTCAGTTGGTATGTTAGTAATGGAAACCCCTCATATTCATAAGTTGGAACACTTTACTCTGCAAATCTGAATCCTAGACTTATTTAGTTAGTATGTTAGTAATGGAAATCTCTCATAATCATAAGTTGGAACACTTTACTCTATAAATCTGAATCTTAGACCTATTTAGTTAGTATGTTAGCAATGGAAATACCTCATATTCATAAGTTGGAACACTTTACATTGCAAATCTGAATCTTAGACCTATTTAGTTAGCATGTTAGTAATGGAAATCCCTCATATTAATCAGTTAGAACACTTTACTCTCCAAATCTGATCCTTAGACCTATTTAGTTTGTATGTTAGTAATGGAAATACCTCTGATTCATATTACTTTCAAATCATAATCTTAGACCTATTTAGTTAGTATGTTAGTAATGGAAATCCCTCATATTCGTAAGTTGGAACACTTGACTCTGTAAATCTAAATCTTAGACCTATTTAGTTTGTATGTTAGTAATGGAAATACCTCATGTTCATAAGTTGGAACACTTTACTCTGCAAATCCGAATCTTAGACCTATTTAGTTAGTAAGTGAATAATAGAAATACCTTATATTCATAAGTTGGAACACTTTACTCTGCAAATCTGATTCTTAGACCTATTTAGTTTGTATGTCAGTAATGGAAATACCTCATATTCATATGTTGGAAGACTTTACTCTGCAAATCTGAATCTTAGACTTATTCAGTTGGTATGTTAGTAATGGAAACCCCTCATATTCATAAGTTGGAACACTTTACTTTGCAAATCTGAATCTTAGACCTATTTAGTTAGCATGTTAGCAATGGAAATCCCTCATATTCATCAGTTAGAACACTTTACTCTGCAAATCTGATTCTTAGACCTATTTAGTTTGTATGTTAGTAATGGAAATACCTCATATTCATATTACTTTGCAAATCTGAATCTTAGACCTATTTAGTTAGTATGTTAGTAATGGAAATCCCTCATATTCGTAAGTTGGAACACTTGACTCTGTAAATCAGAATCTTAGACCTATTTAGTTTGTATGTTAGTAATGGAAATACCACATGTTCATAAGTTGGAAGACTTTACTCTGCAAATCTGAATCTTAGACCTATTTAGTTAGTAAGTGAATAGGGGATATACCTTATATTCATAAGTTGGAACACTTTACTCTGCAAATCTGATTCTTAGACCTATTTTGTTTGTATGTCAGTAATGGAAATACCTCATATTCATAAGTTGGAACACTTTACTCTGCAAATCTGAATCCTAGACTTATTTAGTTAATATGTTAGTAATGGAAATGTCGCGACCCAAAATACCCCCTAGGAGTTAAGGATACTTTGACTCGTGACCGTCATATCATACCTCCAGTATGATACATAAGGCACACGTGGAAACCTGTCAGAGTACCTGAAAATACATAGCGGAAACGAAATACAATGCACAGCGGAAAATAAAATACTAAACATAGCGGAAGCAAAAGAATACTCCTATAACTTGGCTCAAGTAAGAACCAACAAGTATACATGTGTGAGAAACCCAAAAGTGGAGTGGACAAACCCCACACTCACATAACAAAAGACACAAGTTCTAAGTCGGTCGATCAACAGAAATCGAAGTCACGACTCCTATCTAAAGCACCATCATCATGATAGTGATCCATGGAAGGCTCCGGGTCACGGTACTCTTCCTCGACCCAAGGTTCTTCGCCACACAAATCGAATGGAACCCGAGCACCTGCCGATCATAACAATATCGACTGAGCATGGAATACTCAGTGTATACAAACTAATAACAATAAAGCAGTTGGGCATGGAGCATACGAGACATGGAGAATGAAATCCGTAAAATCCTTAAAGTATGGAAACCGTGAAAACATATGTGAGATAATATTCGAAACAAAAACTGTAACCGTGTGAGTCAATCGATAATCATAGCCTTATGAGTTCTTGTGAGTTCATGGAGTTACTTAGAGTCATTGTGATCCGTGGAGACATAGAGCATAGAGCAATACCGTAGAGCATTTCCATAGAGCATAACCTTAGAGATCTTAGAGCATTTTATTGTGATCCGTGGAGCTTGTGAGACGATCTTAGAGCATTATCATAGAGTTTCCTTGTGAGCATGGTATGATCCTTAGAGCTTGTGAAACGATCTTAGAGAAATCATAGAGTTACTTAGAATCATTCATTATTCGTCTTTTCGTGAAAACCTTTGTTTGCACCTTAAGAAATCCATGGAAACCATCGGTTCATGCGAGACATGCGAGCATATGCACTTAATAAGAGAAATCATCATATTTAAGCATAGAATCCCTTAGAGGTATTTTATCAAACACTTAGAGTGCATCATAATAGTAATCCTTCATCCAAGTATATAATCACACCTTTTCATACATAGAATCAATACATATAGATAGGGCATATATAAGAAGAATCATATCTAGTAACTAGTAGGATTGCAAGATTGTAGTAGAGTGTATCTACCTTGGTGAAATCAAAGATTTTGATTCCCAAAGGCTTGAACAAGCAATAACCTTGTGTTCTTGGTTGAGAATCACCAAGGGAAGTGGAAGAACCTTGATCTTCCACAAGCTTGATCAACAAGTAGTTCCTCTCCTTCTTCTCTCTCTCAAAATCTCCTAAGATAGGGCACAGAGGGTTTCTGAAACCCTAAGGCACGAACTCAGCCTATTTATAGGCAAGGGGTTGTGTTTAAAGTCTTAAACACCCTTAATGAAGAAAAATTGCGTATGACCGATCGATCGGTGGTATGGACCGAGCGATCGGTGTTATGACCGAGAGATCGGTCAAAAACACACTCTCTGGAATTTTTCCCCATACAAAAAAGTTAACCGTGCGACAGCCATCGAGCGATCGGTAGTGGACCGATCGATCGCAGGTAATGACCGAGCGATCGGTGCTCTGTTATGTCTGGACTGTTTTGACTATATCTTTTTACTCGCTCGTCGGATTTCGACGATTCAACTTGCGTTGGATCCGTCTTTCGAAAACGAACATTTCTGATGTTTCAGAATTTCCGATTTCTCCCTTATTTATTAATTAGACTACGAAAACTATGAAAACGGCCAATTAGCTATGAAGGTGCTATTCATTAAGGATGAAAAAGTCCGGGGTGCTACATTCTCCCCCCCTTACAAAAATTTCGTCCCCGAAATTTGGACGATACATACATGTGTAAAACTATAGCAAAATACAAGGGAATGCCAAGGCCTTAAACAAATAATTGGGGGTACTTTTCTCGTACTTCGGCTTCTCGCTCCCATGTAGCCTCTTCCTTGGAATGATGCTGCCACTTCACTAGGACTAAAGGGATAGTCTTGGTTCACAACACTTGATCTCGATGATCCAGAATCTGAACTGGTTGCTCAACCAACGTAAGATCCTCTCGAATCTCAATAGGATCAAGAGCGATGACGTGAGACGGATCCGAAATGTATTTTCTAAGCATAGAGACGTGAAATACATTATGGATCGCTGCCATGTGAGGCGGTAGTGCTACCCTGTAAGCAACCTCACCAACCCTTGTGACGATCTCAAATGGTCCCACATATCTTGGACTGAGCTTCCCCTTCTTCCCGAATCGCATGATTCCCCGACTCGGCGAAATCTTCACAAAGACCCGATCTCCAACTCGGAACTCTAAATCTCTACGGCGTATATCCGCATAGCTCTTCTGCCTATCCTGAGCACTTTTCAATCGTTCTCGGATAATTTTGACCCTTTCTGCGGTCCGCTCTATCAACTCAGGACCAAGAATCTTCCTCTCACCAACTTCATCCCAGTATAGCGGTGATCGACAACTCCGACCATACAGAGCTTCAAAAGGTGCCATCTGGATGCTTGCCTGATAGCTATTGTTGTAGGCAAACTCAACCAACGGCAACTGTTCCTCCCAACTACCCTGAAAATCCAGCATACAAGCTCGGAGCATATCCTCCACTACTTGATTCACCCTCTCCGTTTGTCCATCGGTCTGAGGATGGAAGGCGGTACTGAATTCTAAACGAGAACCCATAGCATCCTGGAAAGTTTTCCAAAACCTGGAAGTAAACCGAGGATCTCGATCAGACTCGATAGAAATTGGCACACCGTGCAGTCGAACCACCTCCTTAACATATAGGGCTACCAACTGATTTGCATTGAAAGTAGTTCGGTACGGAATAAAATGTGCAGACTTAGTCAACCTATCCACAATCACCCAAATAGCATCGGAGCCCTTCGCCGTTCGCGGCAAACCCACAATGAAATCCATCGAGATGTTCTCCCATTTCCACTCCGGAATAGGAAGGGACTGCAAAAGACCTGCCGGCCTTTGATGTTCGGCTTTTACCTGCTGGCAAATCAAACATCTGGCGACGTACTCAGCGACTTCCCTCTTCATGTTTCGCCACCAGTAGTGCTTCTTGAGATTCTGGTACATCTTAGTACCTCCCGGATGTACCGTGTACTTTGATCGGTGAGCTTCATTCAAAATTTCATCCCTCAAAACTGTGTCGGCGGGGACACACAACCTGCCTTTAAATGTGATAGCACCATCATCATTTAAAGCGAACTCCTGATTGCCGTTACTCACCGACTTGTCTCGGTAAGCAAGCAACTCAACATCTGAATTCTGTAACTCCTTGATCTGGCTCAAGATCTGTGGCCTAACCACCACATTGGACATTATCGGCCCATACGTGACATGCCTGAGAGTAGTGTCCAAATGACACATATCATGTAATAACTTCCACTCTTGCACTCTCAATTGAGCCATAACTCCGTAAGGTTTTCTGCTAAGAGCATCGGCCACCACGTTGGCCTTACCTGGATGGTACTGGATGGAACAGTCGTAGTCCTTCATGAACTCCATCCAACGACGCTGCCTCATATTCAACTCCTTCTGGAGGAAAAGATACTTCAAGCTCTTGTGGTCTGTGAACACCACGAATTCTTCTCCGTAGAGGTAGTGACGCCAAAGTTTCAGTGCAAAGATGACTGCAGCGAGCTCTAAGTCATGTGTGGGGTAGTTTTGCTCATGCTCCTTCAGCTGACGAGAAGCATAGGCGACCACCTTTTTATGCTGCATCAAAACACATCCAAGTCCCACTAGTGAAGCATCACTATAGACTTCGAAACCACCGCTCCCAGATGGAACTGTAAGAACAGGAGCCGAAGTAAGCCTCTTTTTCAACTCCAAGAAACTAGCCTCGCACTTATCACTCCAAGTGAACCTCGTGTTCTTCCGTGTGAGATAGGTAAGCGGAGCTGCTAAACTTGAAAATCCTTCCACAAACCTTCTGTAATATCCTGCCAACCCAAGGAAACTACGGATCTCGGTGACACTCTTCGGTCTTTCCCAATTCATCACCGCTTCAATCTTTGCAGGATCAACTGAAATACCTTCAGCAGATACCACGTGTCCAAGAAAAGACACCTTGTTCAGCCAGAACTCACACTTGCTCAACTTAGCATACAGACTATGCTCTCGAAGTGTCTGCAAGACCAGACGGAGATCTCTCGTGTGATCCTCCTGTGACTGTGAATACACAAGGATATCATCTACGAACACGATCACACATTGATCGAGAGACGATCTGAACACCCGATTCATCAAATCCATGAATGCTGCTGGCGCGTTAGTCAGTCCAAAAGACATGACCAAAAACTCGTAATGACCGTATCGAGTTCGGAATGCTGTCTTCGGAATGTCCTCTTTCTTGATCTTCAACTGATGATAACCAGATCGAAGGTCAATCTTGGAGAAAAACTGCGCACCCTTTAATTGGTCAAACAAGTCGTCTATCCGAGGCAATGGATAACGATTCTTGATCGTGACCTTGTTCAATTGCCTGTAATCAATGCACAGACGCATTGATCCATCTTTCTTCTTCACGAAGAGAACCGGAGCTCCCCAAGGTGAAACACTTGGCCGGATAAAACCAAGGCCTTGCAATTCTTCTAACTGCTCTTTTAACTCCTTAAGCTCAATAGGGGCCATCCTATACGGAGCTCTTGAAATCGGAACTGTGCCTGGAGCTAGCTCAATCGCAAACTCGATTGCACGATCGGGAGGCAATCCCGGCAAGGTTTCCGGAAAAACATCCATATACTCACATACCACAGGAATGGGTGTGGAGTCTCGCACTTCTATACCCTCGAGACTAAGAGTTGCAAAGCGGGCAATGTCTCTTCTCTGAAGTCCCCTGAAATGAAACGGCTTTAACCCCACGGGTTTAAAATGCACCACCTTCTCGAAACACGCCACGTGTCCATGGTGAGTTGAGAGCCAATCCATACCTAGGATGACATCGAAATCCCAATCCTGAATTCCCAGAAGGATCAAGTCGACTGGCAACTCGTGCTGCATGACTTGTACAACACTATCCGGATACACTTTATCTGTCTCAATAGATTTTCCCAATGGAGTTGAAATGGACAACTCCCTAAGTAGCTTGCTTGGCTCGGACGTAAAGCCTTTGGCAAAGCTTGGCGAAACGAACGAGTGAGTGGATCCTGTGTCTATCAACACTCTTGCCAAACATTCATTTACGAGCAACGAACCTGAGAATTTGAATCATCCCAGTTATAACACAACTGTACATATAGATACAAACATCGCAAAACACCACATAGGACATATATAGATACGAACATATCATGGCAATATTAGAACTTTGACAAAGACTAGTTCGCGCGTACCTTGCACAACATCATCAGATGCCTGTGCGTCTCTATCAGTCATGGCAAAGACTCTGCCCTGGTTTGCCTGACGAGGCTGCTGGGTAGGCTGCAGGGATCTAGAGGCCTGAGATGAAGACCCCTGAAGTGAATTCTGCCTGCCTGGAGGCCGAACTCCCTGTGATCCAGACCGTGACTGCTTGCGCGGGCAATCTCGAATCATATGGCCCATCTCGCCACAATGGAAGCATCCACCTGACATTCTTCGGCAATCTCCAGTCTTATGCCGACGACCACATGCGGCGCACTCCTCAAATGTCTGCGATGCGGAGGAAGCCGGAGGCATAACCCTCGTAGCTTGCGATGCTGTAGGACGCGGTGCCTGAGGCGCAAAAGAAGGTCTCTGAGCCGACATCGGCTGGGAGAACTGGTACGGTGCAGTCCTAGTCCTTTTCTCTGAAGAACTACTCGACTGACCCCGAGACATGCTCTTCCCGAAGCCACTGTCTCTTCTTCTCACGAAGTCTTCCGCATTCTTTTCAGCGATCTTCGCCTTCCCTACTATCTCTCTCCAAGACTCTACCTGGAGAATGGACACCCGATCTCGGATGAAAGCCTTCAAGCCCATCTCAAACTTCCTGACCTGTAGGTCTTCAGTAGCCACCAAGTGCGGAGCAAACCTAGACAACTCGGTGAACTTAGCCTCATACTCGGCTACGCTCATCGACCCTTGCTCCAAAAGCATAAACTCTCTCGCCTTTTGTTCCCGAATAAACCTGGGAAAGTACTGTTCCATGAAAGTCTCTAAGAACTCCGCCCAAGTCCAGGGCACACCTGCCTTAGCAACATCTCTCTGCCTTTGGGCAGCTCTCCACCAGTGTTCGGCTTCACCTTCCATCACGAAGGAAGCCATTCTACCCTTTGCTCATCGGTACAACGGAGAGCCCGGAAGGTCTTCTCCAGCTGCATAATCCAAGACTCGGCCACCATGGGGTCCAGAGTGCCATAGAATGTAGGAGGCCGCAGTCTCCTAAAAGCTTCGAGCCCTGCGGTGTGATGCACCGGTGTAGGCACAGGCGTGGACGGTGGGGTAGGCATAGGCCTTGCTGCCAACAATGCCAAAGTCTCGGCTATGGAGTCCATAGCATTCGTGAAATACAACGGTTCCTCTTCTCTTGGAACTTCACTCTCGGCCCTCCGAGTATGGTAACCTCGACCCCGATTGCCACGTCTCATGATATCGAATCCTGAGATCAATTTGGCAAAACATGAGTCTAACTGGATACCAAACCTCACATATCATATAGCAATTCAATAATCATGAAATGCTATACCGCACATAGTATACATCGAGGTATATATACATCATCATACAATTATACTTTAGAGCCTATACTAGAACCTCGCATAGGACCACATCAATCTCGGATCCTATACTGACCTAAGGATCACTTGATACCGGTTATGTCGTGGTAACAAGCCTAAGACAACTGAGTCCTTCTGAGTTCTAAGTTCAACTCATAGGAATTACTCCGCTTATACCAAGCCTGAGTGACCTAACTAAGTCTGTATCTTTAGACATAACTAAGCTCTGATACCAAGTCCTGTCGCGACCCCCCAAACTACCCCCCTAGGAGTTAAGGAACTTTGACTCGTGACCCGCCATATCATAACCTCCAGTAATTATACTAAGGCACACCGTGGAAACCTCAGATTACCTGAAAAACATAGCGGAACGAAATACAATGCACACGGAAATAAATACTACACATAGCGGAAGCAAAGAATACTCCTATAACTGGCTCAATCATCCCCACCAAGTATACATGTGTGGAAACCCAAAGTGGAGTGGACAAACCCCACACTCACATAACAAAGCCACAAGTTCTAAGTCGGTCGTCAACAGAAATCGAAGCACA
>JABCRI010001069.1:0-96721 GCA_015143295.1 Tetracentron sinense | reverse complement strand
ACTGTAATTTGCCTCCTTTCACCTATGAGCTAGCAAATTGAGTCACTAGTTCCTCAAACTAATTGCAATCTGATCTGATACATCTGTGCGTTTATCCTGGTGAATTTAAAAATTCTCATTTTAGTGGGAGGACTGTCCGTTAGCAAATCTTACTCTCCTGATGAAGAATTACCAAGTCCGGTATGCTCTTTGGAGACAGACAAGTTGTTGTGACCAACCCTTCCCATTTTGAAACAGGTGTCTCGAACACCTAGGATTGTGGAATGGTAAAGAGTGTGGCTTGGATTATCTTTCTTCTGGGTCCAAACACACTATCTTTGGCCTGAGTTAAGCTTTGAAGCAAGTATAAACAGTGGAATACGGAGGTGTGTGGTCTAATTTCCTGAGACATCAAGATCTATTGATTGAAATTGGGCCATAGATTGAAGGAGAGAATGGAGGTTATCCAAAATTGATGGTGGTAAAAGAGATGGTGTTAAGTTGTAGTATCAAGAGAAGGGGCGGAGCACGGGGCCTGGGGGGGGGGGGTCCCTTGGGGGGTGGGGGGGGGCCTAGGGGGGGGGAGGGTGGGGGGCACATTCCCCCTAAACTTTTGGGGATTTTTTTTTATGTATTCGTATATGCCTAGCGTGCCCTGGAGGTGATGGTGGATCCAATCACAACCAATTGCGAATTGACCTTTTTGGAGAGGGGAAGTTCAATCACACCCACAAGCCATGTGGTCCCGTTTAAACCTGATTAACTGTGGTTTAAGATTCCTAACCTTTGGCGACGCAACCCTACACTTTATTTTTTTTAAAAATTATTAAAAAATATTAACCCCAAGGGTTAACAATTCTTCTCACCTAGAGTTTAATTAATATTTTTCTAAACAACTATGTTATCTTGTTGAACCCTCAAAGGTTAGTCAATCTTAACCATAGTGTAAATAGGGGTAGGTTAGTCAATCTTAACCTTAGTTAATAGGGGTTTCAAATACCTGTTGGCCATGATCTATCTCAGATGTGTCATGGTTCCCGTGCAGCTTTGTAATTTAAAAAAAATATAGTTTACCTTAGATTTAGAATCTATACTATTTAATAAAACCGTACTCCTCCTGGATTCCATTTAAAATCCATAGTCACATCTGCCCTTTTAGTACCTCGTCAATGTGACAGATTCCTAACCCTTAGGGGTTCCACACCAAAACCACCTAACCTTGCGTCTTAGAAGAAAAAAATTAATCTAAAGGTTAAAGTTGTTAATTAAGTTAAAAGAGCTGTGTATGTAAACGGAATCCATGAGTTTGGTTCACCGTATAGGCTTATCAGATGTAGTTGTCCCATTGGACGAACAATAAGGAAACAGTCCTTTGACAATGGACAACTGCTCCCTCCTTTTTCCACAAAAAAAAATTGTAATTACTTATTGTATAGGGATCGCCATAGGCAAGGAATAACTGCTCCCGTAAACAAGGAAACACCATTGGTACAAGTGGACAACTGATCCAAAAAACTTTTCACAAAAAATTGTATATATTATTTAATAGGGATCGCCAAAGTGCCTAGGAACCCTACTGCTTTCCGCGTAAACAAGGGAAACAGATGTGTAGAATATGTGCAAATGATGGATGCATGACCCAAATCAAAAATAAATATTCAGGGCTGTCCCCTTGAACCCGCCCGTCCTTAAAAAAAAGTGCCACCCCTACATTAAATTTCCCTGGCTCCGCTCCTATCAAGAGACCTTTAAGTTGATTGATATTAGTTGGAGGCAAAACCTCGCGTGTTCAAATCATTGGTTAAAGAATGGGATCGGAATACTAGCCTCGTTCACCTTAATAGTTAATCCAAGGAAGGCTAAATTGTATCTCCAGCAGGGCCGGAGCCAGGAATTTTAGGCAGGGGGCAACATTATAAGGGGATGGGGGCATAGCCCCCGAAAATATTTTTTTTCACTAAGTTTATTATTTTATATGGGGGTCCTTTCGTCTATACATTTTGTTCATATCCGAAAAAGACAAGGTGTACTTTTCGGTTTCGGGGTATAAAGTTCGTCGCTACGGGGAAGTCCGACACGTTTTAGGAAGTCCAAGGCAGTTATGAATAAACAATTTAAAGAAAGTCTAAAAAACTTTAAGGAACAGTTGGAAATCTAGATGAAACTTTATGAGATTCAATACATTAAGTATAACTCAACAACCTCTAAATTCCCCCCCATTATATTATTGATGCAAGCATGGTCGTATTAAAATGGTGAGAAGTCAGTGTAAGTGAAATGCTTGGTCTGCCTTGTTCTGTGCTGTAATTTCTTCTTAATATTTCTTATAGTTGTTCCAAAAAATTTTATATATTTTAATCCTCTTTGTCAGGGAAAGGTATGAAATGTCATTTTTATAAATTCTCTTTATATTTTGTTTCAACAATGCTTAATCCATTTAATTGTTTTAGAAACCTGAAAAACCTATAAAATAACACCTTAAAGTTGTAATATTGAAATGAGAAAAATCCAATAATATGGTTGTAAAATAATTGTATTCAAAATTCCTCAATTTTTACAGGACTGATCCATATTAAGGAGGATGGATGGATGTTAAAAAAATTAATTTTACTTTTATGAAATATTATTAGGCACTTATTAATTATTTAATATTATTAAAAGCCCTTATGGGCATAATGTCAATAAAAAATTATAATTCCTTTACTAATATAAAGAGATGCCCGCCAATTTTCAAAACGTTGCTTAATTTTTATAAATTCTCACATTACCTTTTGCTCTTAATCTCGTCATCTTCTCATTCTTATCTTATATATATGAGCCCTGAAACAGATCTTTTGCCAACAGCGCAAACTACCCTTATCATATAATTTACTAAATATAAGAGTTTTGCCCATGGGCCTTTTTTATTCCAAACTACCCATATTTGAATGTATTGCTTGGGGTTGTCTCATTACTACCCTGTCACCCTCTATTAGTGGGGCGTAACTGCGCTAACTCACCGGTTATACCCGAACTCCTTGGAGTCCGGTTACGCACTGAGAATCGCCATGTGTCCTTTTAACACTCTTTAAAACCGTGTTCGATTCATCCCCAACCAGCCCTAAGGTTTCACCAAACACTTATTATTTGATTTTTAGAGAAAAAAAATATCAAAAAAATTTAAAGGGCATCTCCAGGAAGAAGGGACATTTGATAAGGTCCTAAAAGAGTCAACTTTTCCCAAGGAAGATGGTGTTCAATGATTTAAAAAAAATTTACCTATATTCTAGGCAAAGTGTGTATAAAATCCTTGCTACACTTTATTAACATCTATGTCTCCTTTTCCGTCATGGATTCAAATCAAAAATCTCCCACCTCAAGGGGCTGTTATGAGTAGCAGAGAGATCCTAGATGACATTTTATGCGAATGAATGTTTGAAGCGATACTTGAATTGGAATTTCCCCTAGACTCAGTGGTAAGATGATATGGAAAGCACAGGATTCAGTCAAATGGGGACTCTCTAGTAATTTATTTGGCAAAATACTTTGTATTAGATGTATTAGGACATTGATCTCTCCCCTCTTCCTTTGCCTTGGTTAATGGATGTCCCCGATGTGTTACTTTCAGGAGCTCTCATGGGCTTTGCATCAAGGAACCCTCTATTCGCCATCTTACTTAGGCATTGCTCTTGAAGTTCAATATTCAAATTTATAGAGCATGGAAATCTATTCCTACGCGTTTTTTTTCAAAGAAGTTAGAAGGATGGGGCAATCCTTGTACCTTAGCAAAGAAGCGACTCACTGTAATTTTATGTCTTTCCTAACTATCCTTGCCTCTGTGTTTTCAAATTGGAAGATTACAGAGAAACTTTCCTTTGAATGAACGAGTTGAGAAACATAAATATTCTCTAGGGAATGAAAATCTGTAATTAATTTAATTAAGCTAGGAGGGGTGAATCTCCAACCTCTGGTGTAGGTGAATAAGGCTTTATTGAGCAAATGGTTATGGAGGTTTGGAGAGGAAAGGGATATGGGGTTGCGTCAGTTTGGGAGCCTAAAGTAGTGAAAGGGCTATATGGGTAGCCTGTGGAGTGTGGAAAGCCATCATTCTTAATGTGTTTACGACTTTTCCAAACACATTAGGTTTAGGGTGGGGAACGGATCAGAGGTCAGGTTTTGGGAAGACATTTGGTGTGGGCAGAGTTCCCTTCAAAGGGACTTCGGGAATCTCTTTCCTTAGCTTTGAGAAAAAATCTATGTATGGCTTCATGTTTTCAAGACTGGTGGAATTGCAGCTTGGTCTCCTCACATGTGACCATTTGCAACATAGAGGGTGGAGGTTGACCAATCGTTGCTTTCTATGCCTCGAGGTAGAGGAGTCAGTAGACCACCTCCTTCTTCATTGTCCTTTTGCTTATGCCATTTGGGGCCAATTCCTTCGCCAATTGGGTATCGTCTGGATCTTTCCTGGCTCATTTCGAAGTTCTTTATCAAGTTGGTTTTCGGTTACTTTCGAGGGTGGTCCAGTATCGATGATTTGGGCAATGCTTCTGGGGCCATTGGGTGGTCTATTTGGAAAGAAAGAAACAGGCGAGTGTTTTATGGTATTGGTTCTACTGAGGGTAGAGTATACCAGAAAGCTAGACAATTACTCGTAGCTTGGTGTGCCATAAAAAAATATTTTGATGATGAGGGGTGGCTAGATAGGCTTCAATACCATTTTTATCTTCATAGTTGGCACTTTTGAATATTATGCTTTTAATTTTTCTTCTCTCCTTGGTGCTTGGTCTTTGTTTCATATTCTGTGTGAACCTCTGATCTGCTTTTGATTGTTGTACTTTTTGCATGCTTCTATTTGTATCATGGTGTGATTACCTATAAAAAAAAAAAAAAAAAATAACGACTCTTAGGTGCCACCAGGGGATGTTGAACTTCACAGAAAAATTTCATGTTTCACTTCCCATTGTGGAGCAAATTTACTTGCATGTTTCACTTTAGGAGTGAACAGGGAGACAAAACATTGTTTGTGGTCCCATCTCCAGAATGTGTTTTTGTTCTTTTTCTATTTAATTCCTTTTTCTCATTTTTCTTTCTATATCTTTTTTTTCTTAAAAGGCTTTTCAATCCAGTTACTGCTTCTCATTATCATGCTGTAATAATTTCATCTTTTTATTTTCTGTATGCTACGATTCTCTCATTGATAACATAATCTGATTCCAAAATCAGATATATATTGATATCTGCTTTCTGATAACAGCTTTGTATGCAAGAATAGTAAAACAAATGTACGGAGGCAACAAACGAAAACAACTATACCACTTAGTTTGCGAACATTGACATAATATTTTCTTAAAGGGCATCCACCTATTTGTTTCATGCAATGTCAAATAATATGGCCATGAACTGTAAGCCAGAACCATTTATAAGTTAACTTTTAACTGAGGGCCTACAAAGAATGTTCACCAGAAGAAGGGCTGACAAAGGGCCTATAAATAATATGGTCAAGTTCTTTCACTTTAATTATGAGTAAGGAAATGAAACAAGTTACAAACAGTATTCGTCAGGGGAGTTACACCCTCTACACTTTCAGCTTATATAGATACCTTCTGTTGTGCTGCTTCATCCATTCATCTAGTGCACTCCTATTGCTGATCTTACTTTTTAATGGATACTATCTACAGGTTGCGAAAGAAAATGCTGATGTCATCATAATGGATGATAATTTTGCGACTATAGTGAATGTAGCTAAATGGGGACGTGCAGTTTATATAAACATTCAAAAGTTTGTGCAATTCCAGTTAACAGTTAACGTTGTTGCTCTCATGATCAACTTTGTTTCCGCATGCATCTCAGGTGTGTCAGTCCGTGGAACTAACCTTTTGTATGATCATCTTTGAGGGTTCTTTCAAATAAGACCCTGTTCTTTGTGTTGCATAGCACAACGAACCATAATAACTGTCAAGTAACTTTCAGGATCTGCTCCTCTTACGACTGTCCAGTTGCTTTGGGTCAACATGATTATGGACACTCTTGGTGCATTAGCACTAGCGACTGAACCTCCAAATGATGGACTGATGAAAAGACCTCCTGTTGGGAGGGGAGTAAGTTTCATCACCAAGGCCATGTGGAGGAATATTATTGGTCAGAGTATTTATCAACTGGCCGTCCTTGCAGTTCTTGAATTCGATGGGAAGCGGCTTCTGAAACTTAGTGGCTCAGATGCTGATTCTGTTCTCAATACTGTCATATTCAATTCCTTTGTGTTTTGCCAGGTATTGTTCATTGGTTTTATATTTTTCGAAAAGCATGGAGTCTTTTATCACAGTTCATCTTACACTGTGCACCATATTATTGTCTTGGGGCTTGCATCCGAATTTTTTTACGTTGTTTTCTGGTCCATGAATTCTTGTTGTAGTTGTGTTAGTTTGCTTCGAGGTTTTAAACTTTTGTTCCTTTTAAAGTAGATACATCTCATAGAAGTTTAAAGGAAGTATGGAAACACTACTGTAAAATTTATATAAACCATGATAATATTAGTTGAAAATATGCATTAAAAAAATTAGGAAATAACAAAGAGAACATTAATACACATTAAAAAATTTGGAATAGTATTATAAATGAGATCAACAGCAAGTGACATAAGCTATCGTGCAGTTGAAACTCTAAACCAAAGTACATATAAAAATTTTCTATAGCCATGGTCTTTGAGTGGTTCATAAAAAATGAAAAAGATAATGACACCATTTTATCCCTAATAAATGTGATGGGATCTTATGTAATATGAACATAACAATCAAAACCCGTTTGTACCTTCTCATTATTAGCGAAAAAATGACATGAAAAAAATAGAATTTTAAATGGAATTACTATCTTAAACTAAAAACTTAAGTCATAAAAGCACTATCTAATAGCTAAATTATACATTGAGGACATATCATATGTAGACATGTGCATTTATGTTTAATATATAGGTTTTGCAAAAGCTACATCATGAGATCTAAATACCAGATAGTTTTTCACAAATGGTAAGACACCATTCTAGTAATTTCCCCATCATACTAAATCAGTCAGTATTCTAATAACCATACCTTTTCTAAACGATCATTGAGCATAAGCATGTTCTTGCAGTCACTACTTTTAAGTTCTAAATACCAGAGTTTTCTTGCTAACTGATACTGTGAACAAACTTTCAATGATCATACACTGACTGTGTTCTTTCCCCTGGTCTTGTTTTATCAGGTATTTAACGAAATAAACAGCCGTGATATAGAGAAAATAAATGTTTTCCGTGGAATGTTCGACAGTTGGATATTCGTAATCATCATGGTCACCACATTGGCTTTCCAAGTGATACTAGTTGAGTTCTTGGGCAGTTTTGCTAGCACTGTGCCTCTAAGTTGGCAATTATGGCTACTCAGCATCTTAATCGGATCCATAAGCATGCCCATGGCCATTGTCCTAAAGTACATTCCTGTTGAACGTCCGGCCGAGCATACAGTCACTGTGAAACAGCATGATGGTTATGATGCAATCCCTAGTGGTCCAGAAATGGCATGAGAGAGAAAGATGCATGGATATTGTCATGGGCCAACCAACGGATGGATTACCTCTAGCAGATGCCTGAGATCTACACTCAAGCACCACTCTTCAGCTAATGTGTGGTTCCACTAAGGAGGTGATAGCATGCATGTCGCATATTCCGTTGGACAGTACATGCATACCTTCCCTACCTTTCCAGTTTGCCAAGTGTGTTCTTTGACACCTATTAACTGTGGTTAAGATTTACCGTCCTTAGGGTTAAACAATCTAACCTTAGCTTTTAGAAAAATATCTTTAAAAAATTAACCACATGAATGAGTGAAATCATAACCAAGGTTACTTTTTTAAAGATAATTTTCCGGTTAATGGATGCCAAAGAGGACATGTGGTGAGCTTGGGAGGTGTGCGTGTACCACTCAACGTAATGTGCAATGCATGTTATCACTCTCCCTTAGTTAAATGCCTTCCAACGCCGTCAGCTGAAGAGTGGTGCCCGAGTGTCGATCTTGGGCATCTGCCAGAGGTAATCCAACACTGATGCCATAGCCCAGAGTTTAGATTTCAGATTTTCTCAGGTGGACGCCCGAGGTGGGTGCTTGGTCATCTACAAATTAATGGACATGTCGCGACAAAAGGGAAAGAAGTCATTTCATTTTCTCCCCATGATTTTAACCTCCCAATTAATATCTCTCCCCTTTTTGTTGCCACATGTCCATTGATTTGTGGATGCCGAGCACCCACCTCGGGCGTCCGCCAGAGAATATCAGAAGCCTTATAATACCACGTGTAGTCGAGCCATTGGATATGGGAATAATTGCATAATAACAGCCAGATCAATCATGTTATTAATCCCATATCCAATGGCTCTTATTCACACGGTATTGTATAACTTACCGCCTGAGCTATCACATCAGTGCTAGTTCGCTTTAACATCCCTCGGTGGTTTTTTTTTTTAATGCATTTTGGGCTTTGGTTGTATATATACAATTTCTTTTTGCAATGAAATTTGGCTGGGAACAGAGTTTAGTTATGTAATTCTTTCTTATTTTAAAGTGATTTTGCAATTCTTTTCTTGCAGGATTTTCCAAATTTTCTATTAAATGGTAAAAAGATATGTTACTCCTTAATTATGTTGTGATTTGTATACAATTCTATTATTATGGAGTTATATGTTAGGATTAGAAATTGGGTAAATTATAGTTGGTTTATGATTTGATTTTTTGTTTAGTGTGAGTTTTGGCTCAAATTTTGTATATGGGTTTTGTTGGGAAGTTGGTATGGATTTTACCCGGATCCTTGATGACCCGATTTGACTTGTATTTCTGACCCGTTTTATCTTTTCATTGTAACCCTAGATATATAAAGGGTTTTCTTTGAAGATGCGGGATAAGAGGTTTTTTTGAGGGTTTTAGAAGAGGGTTTTGAGAGAGTTTTTGTATAATGTTTTTCTCCCGTATTCGTAGGGGATTTCTTGTCGTTTTCTCCTGTGATGTAGGCACCTTGACGAACCACGTATATCTTGTCTCTTTTGTGCGATTGTTTGTTTTCTTATTTCTCTAGATTTGTCGAACTGGTTATAACATTTATAAATAAACGTAGGGTTTAGGCTTATTAGATAAGCTAAGAATGTGAGTGTTTAGGGCTTCTAGGGAGAGCAGGTTGCTTTTGGGGAGAGTCCTAATAGTTCTCATAAAAAGTGCTGGCTTTTGAGAAGAAGAGTGGTGACTCTTGTGAAAACAAGAAGCTCTTAGAAAGAAGAGCGTGAGCTCTTAGAAAGAAGAGTGGACTCACGGAAAATCCTTGTGGCTCTGATAGAGAGCATATTCTTGGTATTTGAAAGTGCTCATTGTACCATGTAATCTTTGCATAGTAGAAATTCTTGATTGTCTTCATCCATGGATGTAATCCTATTAGGGTGAATCACGTATATTTTTATGTTGTATGTTTTGAATAATTTCAAGTTTTGTTTATCATATTATCTTGTTATCCCAAGATCACATTTTTCAGCACAATAGATTCTCCATTGAGGTTTTTCCTGATTAACCCTTAAGAATGGGTTTGTTCTCCACATTGTAAAAACCCTTCTTATAAGAGACTTATGAGAATTTTCTCATGTCTTGTTTATGAAAAGTCTAAAACACCCCTCCACTACCACCGAAAGAATAGTTTTGAAAGAAGAAGAGGTACCATTTATATCTTCATAGTTAGCACTTCTGATTATTATGTTTTTTGTTTTTTCTTCACTACTTGTGCTTGGTCATTGGTTCATATTTTGTGTGAACCTTTGATCTGCTTTTTATTGTTGTACTGTTTGCATATGGCTCTTTGGTTTCTCAACTTAGGTGCACCCGGAGATGTTGAACTTCACAGAAAAATTTAATGTTTCACTTCCCATTGTGGAGAAAAGGTACATACATGTTTCACTTTAGGAATGAACAGGAAGGAGACAAAACAAATTGTTTGTGGTCCCATCTCCAGAATGTGCTTAGTTTCTTTTTCTATTTTAATTTCCTTTTTTTTCATTATTCTTTTCTATATCTTTTTTTTTTCTTAAAAGGCTTTTCAATCAAGTTACTGCTTCTCATTATCATGCTGTAATAATTTCATCTTTATCTTTTCTTTATGCTACGATTCTCTCAATTATAACATAATTAGATAACTATATCTGCTTTCTGATTACAGCTTTGTATGCAAGAATGAAAAAATGTACGAAAGCAACTATCGAAAACAGCTATACCACTTAGTTAGCGAACATTGACATATAATTTTCTTAAAGGGCATCCACCTATTGTGTCATGCAATGTCAAATAATATGGCCATGAACTGCAAGCTAGAAACATAAGTTAACTTTTGACTGTGGGCCTACCTTTAATGGTCACCAGAAGAACGGCCACTGAAAAAGGGCCTATAAAATAGGACTTTGCTACTGAGATCCCATGCTCTAAGAGCATAGAATTTCAGGTGGGGGCCATTTAACATGGTAGGCCCCCACCTGAAATCCCATGCTCTTAGAGCATGGTCTCGGCCCTAAGGGGGAAGACTTTGCTACTGAGACCCCCCCCCCCCCCCTCCCTCCCAATTAGGGCTGAGACCATGCTCTTAAGAGCATGGTCTCGGTGGTCTCGACCCTAAGGGGGTCTTAGAAGCTTTATCCTAAATAATAGGACTTTGTTACTGACCATTAGGGCCGAGACCATGCTAATGGAAAATGGAATCTTCATCAGGTGAGTCGTCTAATCTCTCCTTCTATTATTGATGGTATCAAAAGATGAGAATTTTGCTATTGTAAAGGATGAAGAAGATAAATTCATCTGGACCTTAACAACTTCAGGTGAATTCTCAGTTCAGTCTGCTTAGAATTCTTTAAGGCACAATGACAATATTCTTGAATGGACCAAATCGGTTTGAAATCCAATTATTCCTACCAAAATCAGAGTTTTTTGCTGGAAAGTTATGCATAATGTCATTCCTAATTATTTACGGATTCAAGAGATTGGCATTCCTATGGTTAGCAAATGTTGTTGCTGTCATAATCCTAATTCAGAGAACGTTAATCATCTGCTTAATAGTAGTGAGATGACTTCTTTGATTTGGTGGTTTTATTCCTCTAGGTGTTTCATTCCTTACTTTCCTCATGATTCTATCCATTGCACTATTACAAGATGGTTCTATGCGGCTTCAATTAGGAAAAATGAGCTTTTTATTCTTATTCCAACCTTGGTAGTCTGGGAAATCTGGATAGAAAGGTGTAAGAGGAAATTTGATACTTATTTGAGAAATCATAAAGCTCTTATAACGCCTATCAATTGAAAGGTGTGTGATATTAATAGTTGCATGAGAGGAACAGTCTAGATATTTCTCCATTATTTCCTGCTATTTCTCCCCATCCTAACAGATTTCAGATGCTTGTTGTTAAATGACTTTATCCTTCTCAGTCAAGAATAAAATTGAACATTGATGGTGCTTCCGGAGGCAATCCAGGTAATGCTAACAGGGGTGGTATTATAAGAGATCATAATGGTGATTTTATTGCTTGTTTCTTTTCTCATTATGGTATTTGCTCCAATTATATAGCGAAAACGAGAGCTCTTCTAAATGGATTATTGTTGTGCCATAATCTAAATATTCATAACTTGATCATTGAATCCGATTCTAAGAGTCTGGTTGATGTGTGGAAAGGGACAACTTCAGCTTCTTGGAAAGCTTGGTATTGGGATAATAAGATTAAGGATGTTTTGCGGCTATAGTGAATGTAAAGCCAATTAAAGGTAGGCCACCAGAGCGTGGGATTTCAAGTGGTGGCCACCATTTTCAATGGGCCCCACCTAAAATCCAGTGATCGGCAACACAATCTCGGTGCTCTCAACACTAAGACGGTCTCAATAGCAAAGTTGTCATTTAAACTCATTTTCTTCGCGCAACGAAGACATGGGTTATTGTTTTCTATGAAGAGAAAAACAATGTGTTGTCCACCAAAAAAGAAAGTGAGTCTTTAAAGTGTTACTAGCATTATCTAAGGATAAAATAGTTTGAGTCTAGCCGATCTGATGGAGAGATCTTGGATCAGCTTCACTGACTCGATTAATTATATACATATAATATATTAATAGTCATTATTATTTTTAATCTAATTAAAATTCTATATTTGCAGTTTTTGAGTCTAATTAGACTACTTAAAACTTAAATTAAAGGAATTCACCTACTTTCCAAATTCAAGAAATTTTCACTCTCCTTTAAATTTTCACTCTCCTTTAAAAGAAGGTGAAGTGGTGTTACTTTTACTCATTGCTTTTGCAATCTCATTTCTTTTAAAATCTCAATTAATAGTTGTCACTTTTTATAGAGAGTACGATTTTTTTTTTTATAATTTGGAGAATAGGGCTAGCATTCCTCTAATAGGGCTAGCTTCAGCTTCTGCCCATTTTGGTAGGAAAATGTTGATGTCATCATAATGGATGATAATTTTGCGACTATAGTGAATGTATAGCCAAATGGGGACGTGCAGTTTATATAAACATTCAAAAGTTTGTGCAATTCCAGTTAACAGTTAACGTTGTTGCTCTCATGATCAACTTTGTGCAATCTCAGGTGCGTCAGTCCGTGGAACTAACCTTTTGTATTTATATATCAACTGGCCGTCCTTGCAGTTCTTGAATTCGATGTGAAGCGGCTTCTGAAACTTAGTGGTTCAGATGCTGATTCTCTTCTCAATACTGTCATATTCAATTCCTTTGTTGTTTGCCAGGTATTGTTCATTGGATTTATAATTTTCAAAAAGCATGG
Source organism: Tetracentron sinense (assembly GCA_015143295.1). Taxonomy (NCBI): domain Eukaryota; kingdom Viridiplantae; phylum Streptophyta; class Magnoliopsida; order Trochodendrales; family Trochodendraceae; genus Tetracentron; species Tetracentron sinense. The sequence continues at coordinate 83,941 of JABCRI010001069.1, read as the reverse complement.
AGTCTTTTCTCACAGTGCATCTTACACTGCACCATATTATTGTCTTGTACCTTGCATCTGAATTTTTTGTTTTGGTTGTTTTCTGGTCCATGAGTTCTTGCTGTAGTTGTGTTAGTTTGCCTCCAGGTTTTAAGCTTTGGTTCCCTCTAAAGTGGAAACATCTCGTAGACGAAGTTTAAGGAAGTCTATGGAAACACTGTAAAATTTATAAAGACCAGGATAATATTATAAAAAGGTTACAAATATGCATTAAGAATTAGGAAATAACAAAAAGAAAATTAATACACACAATAAAAATATGGAATAGTATAAATGAGATCAACAGCAAGTGATATAAGCTATATATTGTGCGGTTGAAACTCTAAAACCAACTTGACGTATAATAAATAGTCTAGAACCATGCATGGTCTTTGAGTCGTACATAAAAAATGAAAAAGATAATAAGGACACAATTTTTGGCCTTACTCACGGATAACAGTCTTATATGTAATATGAAGTTATGAACAATACAGTCAAAACACATTTCTACCTTTCATTATTAGCGGGAAACATGAGGTATGAAAAAATAGAGTTTCATAGTGTTCTTTTAGAGTTTAAAAGTATTATCTTAAACTAAAAACTTAAGTCATAAAAGCACTATCTAATAACTAATATTTATACATCAAGGACATATCATAAACATGCCCATATATGGGTTATGTAAAAGCTATATAAGCTCTAAATAGTACCAGATAGTTTTTCACAAATGCTAAGACAGCGTTCCAGTAATTTCTCCTTAATACTTAATCAGTCAAAGTATTCTAATAACCATTCCTTATTTCTAAATGATCACTGAGCATAAGCGTGTTTTGCAGTCACTGCTTTTAAGTTCTGAATACCAGAGTTTTCTTGCTAAATGATACTGTGAACAAACTTTCAATGATCATACTCTAACTCTGTTCTTTCCCCTGGTCTTGTTTTATCAGGTATTCAACGAAATAAACAGCCGCGATATAGAGAAAATAAATGTTTTCCGTGGAATGTTCGACAGTTGGATGTTCGTAATCATCATGGTCACCACATTGGCTTTCCAAGTGATACTAGTCGAGTTCTTTGGGCAGTTTTGCTAGCACTGTGCCTCTAAGTTGGCAATTATGGTTACTCGGCATCTTAATCGGATCCATAAGCATGCCCATCGCCGTTGTCCTAAAGTACATACCTGTTGGACGTCCGGCCGAGCATACAGACACTGTGAAACAGCATGATTGTAATGATGCAATCCCCAGTGGTCCAGAAATGGCATGAGGGAGAAAGATGTATGGATATTGTCATGGGCCAACCAACGGTTGGATTATCTCTGGCAGATGCCCGAGATCTATACACTCAGGCACCACTCTTCAGCTGACGTGTGGTTCCACTAAGGAGGTGATAGCATGCTGGGGCGGAGCCTGGATTTTCTAGCAGAGAGGGCACGCAAGGATTGATTGAAATGATAGTGGTTGTAGATGGATTTGTGGAGAATTATTATGTTGGTACATAATATTCTGGGGTCTAGGGGATGGGTTTCGGGTTGTAGCCCCGGAATTTTTTTTTTATGAATACATTTTTGGGTCATTTTGTCCATGCATTTTTATTGTTTCCCCTAGTTTATAGAACATCTATCCCCACTACAAAATTAAAGACCTTTAGCGGCGCTTATAAAGTGCCGCTAAAGGTACATTAAGTGCCATTATTTCCAATAACAGCATTTCGAGAAAATGTCGTTATTGACGTTGTCGGGGATTCATTTAGCGGCACTTTTAGCGGTACTTAATAAAAATGCCATTATAAAGTGATCTATTGCGGCATTTCTGTAAATCCTTTAACGGCGTGTTTCAATAGACATTTCCGTCATTTTCAGCCTCCCTATTGCGGCGTTTCTAAAGTGCCGCGAGTAGTTAATTCCATTACGGCGCTTTCAAAGTGCCATTAATGCTCCAATATTTAGCGGCATTTGTCAAAGCGCCACTGGTGATGTCAAAATCAATAGCGGCAATTAATAAGCACCGCCAATAGGTATGAATTAAAAAAAATATATTTATTTTTTGTACATTTTTTTTACCTGTATTGTTTGCACCTGTCAGCAATATAAAATAATTTAAATAATGTGGATACAATTTTCCACCCTCTAATCCATCCAATCCATGTATAAAACAAAATATATCCACCAAATCCGATAACCTATACTCATAATGAAATAATAACAAATATATACCTGTCCAAAAAAACCAGTCAGCAATATAAAATAATTTAACAATGTTGATACAATTTTCTACCTATAATCCATCCAATCCATATATAAAATAAAATATATCCATCAAATCAGAATAACCTGTGCCCATAATGAAATAATAACAAATATATACATGTCCAAAAAAAAGTGTCGGGTAGTAACAAAAAAAAATCATAAGTCTGCCTAGCTATCTCCCTCCGGTTGGCTCCCTCCGGCTACTCTAAAACCCGACATGTGTGTGCTGCCGGCTCCCTCCTCAAAAGATAATAAAATACAATTAATTATTAGAATATCGAAATGATAAAATTTATGAATTCATAATTAATTAATCTGCAAAAAAACAGTGTCATCTCAGATTTTTTTATACATGGAGAGTTTAAATAGATAAAAGTCTAGGATTTCATCACTAACATGAAAATTCATCACTAACCGATTAAAATCTAGAATAATTATTAGTTCTCAATCATCTTATTTTATTTATTTAATTTTTATGTGCAGCTGGGATATTCAAATTATGTATGAACAATCCTTCTGAGAATTGTGATAGTCAATTTTGGTTCCTTTTAACCACATCAAGAAGGCATTATTTGTTACCTGTATAGCCATGGCTCTATGTTATTATGTACAGGCTTTCATTTCTAGAAACTTGTGATATTCAAAAGACACAACAGGGGAAAGAATGGCCCTTCTTCTTTGTGAATTACATTCTCTGGATCTTTCTTGGGTGACGTGTCATGCTTGGGTGATCGCCCAAGCAAGATCTAAAGCACTCTCTTCTAGCAGAGGAGCCGGATCCGGATCCCATGCAAAGGCAAGGCGCAAATAATATTTTTCCAATTTTTTTTCTTTTTTAAAACCAAGAATATATGTTTTAACCTATGAGTCCATTTATGGGTACATCCAAATATACTCCCTAAGCTTAACTGTTTATAACTAACCACTAAAGGCCAAGCTTTGACTTAGCTTATTTTGTATTTTTTAATGTCAGCTCTAATCTTAACCGTTTAATCATGGAGTTAAACGGTTAGGATTTGAGAGTATACTTTGGGAGTTCCACAAGACTAATTTTTAACCTTAAGAGTTAGTGAATCTTAATCACAATTAAAAAAGAGAGTTAAAAGGAGACACATGGCAAATAAAGGGTTCCACCAGTGAGGAGCTAATGGACAAATGGAGCCGATTAAACAATCCAGCTCTTTAAAATTGGTTCCACCAGTGAGGAGCTCTTTAAACCATCTTTTGTGGTGGGCAAGAGATAGACCCATCAACATAACCAAACAGGTTCCCACCTTTGAGGTGAGGAACAATTTGAGGCAGCCATAGGGGATAGTTGTCTCGAGTCAATCTGACTGGGTTAAAATTGGAGAAAGTGACGAGGGGTATGGTAGTAAATGAACTGGATGTTGACATGATGTGGAAAAAAAAAAGGTCTAAGTCATTGAGGCTCTGATACCATGTTAAATCACAGGTTTAATTATTTGTGCTGCCTTACCAAATACTGGTTTATGTCTTTGTATTTATAATGATTTTAGATACAAAAGATAACTACTAGAAGTGGTTGAGTATCTGTATAGTCCTTATCACATTCTATTAACAAGTAATTCAAATATAGTTCACCTAGTCTTCAAGTACGCAGTTTTCAAAAGATGAGAGCTAGTCTTCAGGAGCATCTTGAGGGGATGAACACACGTCTCTAACAGTAAGCTTGGGAGAAAATATTCTATTTCCTTGAGAAGAGAAAAGGTATCTCCAAGGATGGGAAAAGCCCTTCAACCACCTTATCGAGTAGAGAGTCCCCTTTAATCCAAATGGTATTAGGTTCGTAGGGGTTTGGAGAAAATTGGTTTCATTTTAAGAGCTATGACCTCCACATATGTGGCTTGAGATGTGCCTTCCGGGCTGGCATAGACTTTAATTGCTATTCAAGTAGCAATCCAGCTCAAAGCTTGACTCGGTTCCACTCTGGCATTCTTGCAACATCCTTTGTACAGTCGTTTTTTATGTTTACAAGTAGCCCAACTCTGCATTATCTTGACCGGAGAGCACAATAATAAACGTAAAACCAAAGGAGCAGTGATCAGCGGACTCAGGGTCCGCTACTTATCTTACCACTGTGTCCTTGTGTCACTTTTAACACCCCTTTTAACCCTGGTTAAGCTTAAGAAAATTAAAGTTAAGATTTTAGTTTTTTTTTTTCTTCTTCTAAAAACTAAGGTTGGATTGCTTAACCTTAGGGGTGAGTGAACCTTAATCACAATTGGTGTTTGTTTAAAAGTGAGGCGTGGACCAATGAGGACTGACCTTTCCGTTACATTATGGAAACCTAGGTCCGTCAACTATTTTTCAACCAAAAAATATACAAGCAATGTCCAAAATTGATCAACCTAAGGTGAACGTTAACATTCCCCTCCCCCATAGATAAAGGAATAGAGCCAGATTTTCTTGCAGGAGCTAATAATGAAATGTTAGGAAATAAAAGATTAAAATGATCCACAAGTGTCCCACCAGAATCTATGGAGTGTCGAATCTGATGGTGATCATTAGAAGAATCCAAGCAATATAAACATATATATATGTACATATATATCTTTATTGATGTATGTATGCATAAATGGATAAACATTATATATATAGTGCTTGTATGATCAAATACTCCTACCATAAAGTTATCATGTATATGTTTTCTGCGCGATCTCCATAAAGATTGAATTAAAGCTATGATCTAAGCTACAAATCATGTATAGCTAGAAGTAGAAAGGCATTTAAGCAAAGGATTGAAATTCTAGCAAAGAGAATGTCACATGGACAAGGACCTTACAAGCCCAAAAGTTATAAAAACCATCAATTTCATCAACAGCATGTAAAGTGTCCATATCGCCACCAAGATCTCAGCCCGTCCTTTTGATTTAAGAATCACACTTTCTATCTTCACACCACCATTCACTTTGCCCCATGAATAGATAACATAGAACAAAAGAAGAAGGAATAGCCATTAATTCAACAACATAAAAGTGCCTTAGTAGCAGTAGTCGTAGTAGTAGTTAAGTTATTCTCCCATGTTGCACCTCCATTCACACTTTAAGATAATCTCATTAACTCTCCACCATCAATTTCGCTGAATAAGGAACAAGATCAAGTTCCCAAGTTCTAGATGTCTCACTTTCCCTTAAATGGGTCTTGAGGATTCCCACACTAGGGAAAAGCTGAAAACCTGCTACCCAACTTGCTCTATGGAGAAACCCTAACCCTAAACCTAAAAATCCATACTGCAACACCCTAATGAAAACAATGAACATTCCTTGATCACCCACAAAAACAAAGATATGGGACAAATGAAGGGAGACGAGAATACATATATAATCCATATTTGAAATATCTCTAGACTCACCAACCACCACTACACCACCACCACTACCATCACCCATCCACCAATAGCACCACTATCATACACCACCACCACAACAACTAGCACCACCACTACCCACCAACCACCATTACACCACCACCACCACCACCATATACCCATCCACCACTAGCACCACTATCATACACCACCACCACAACCACTAGCACCACCACTACACCACCACCATACACCCATCCACCACTAGCACAACTATCATACACCACCACCACAACCACTAGCACCACAACTACCCACCAACCACCACTACACCACCACCATACACCCATCCACTACTAGCACAACTATCATACACCACCACCACAACCACTAGCACCACCACTACCCACCAACCACCACTACACCACCACCACCACCATACACCCATCCACCACTAGCACCACTATTATACACCACCACCACTATCATACACCAAACAATTACAAGAACTGAATTTAAACAAACAAATGTTCAATAAAATTACCTCATTGGCCATTTCTGGTGCCGTAAAAGGATGAACTGGCATCTGTTGTCAAAATTTATAATAAATAAATCAATGTTTCTTCCAAATTTTAAAAATGATTAATTAAAGCTTGTTAGATTATATACCTGCCCCTGTAAGAGCTGTTGGAGCAGCTGCTGTATGGTATCAAGCTGAGCTTATTGGGCTGCCATCTGAGCTTGTTGGGACGCCACCACAGATTTCGTCTCCTGAAGTTCAACCCTCAGCAATTGGGTCTCGGCAGATGGGGAACCACTAGTACCGGCACGGCTCGAAGATGACCCCCATAAACTGGTGGGAGTCGGGCCCAATCCACATCCACGGATGCATCCAGGTTGCTCAGGCCTCATGACTTGAGAGAAAACACCATCCCGGCCCGTGCTGTCTTGCGAGCCAACCGGTATCTGGTTGAGGAGGTCCCTCATCTGGTGCTGCAAACATTTTGAAACAATTACTACATTGAATTTCAGGAGTCGTGTTATATGATATAATGAATATTTAAATTACTTACAATCATTTCTTCTGCTTGAGAGTTGACTGCCCGGCCATCCTTCGTTGTGTGCGTCTTTATCCAGACCTCAACACGGCCCGGAGCTTCTCCTGAGGGACTCGCCAATCGCTATGGTAGTGACAATAGTAGAACAACAAATTTTTAACTCATATGCATCAAATTGTTAAATAAATTATTAAAATTAAACCGAACATACCTCCTCTTCTCTAACTCTAGCGAAGCTCTTTGTGCCCGCCGTATGGGGAATCTTTTGGCACTCGCGACTCCTTTTATTCCTGGCCTTTCGTTTCTACAATATTACATTTATATATCATATGAGAGAAGTGACCAAACTTAGAAACGGTATAAGCATAATTAAATTCAAATAAAATATACCTGGCCCTCCTCGGAATACAAGAAGTCTATGAATACATGCCATTGCTCTGGAGGAATATCAGAGGGGCACCGGGCATAGTTCAAAGCAGGACGGTCCTCGTAAACAAAATGTTTCCTCCCCATTAGAGACTTATTGTCCCAACATTTCTTATCCAGAGACTTCAAAATGTAATCCTCTAGGATAGGGGGGAAAATGAACTTCTCCTGCGAAAAAGTTGTCAAATTATTAATATATAAAAGAGCTACATAAGTGTGTTTTAATAACCGCTCAACAATTTTTTTTTGCTCTGACCTGTACAAGACCCAAAGCTCGTTTTTTCGCTTCATCACTGATTGCGTACCAACTCTGGACATCGATGCGAAATAAGTGGTCATCGCGTGCAATATTTCCCAAAAAGCCAGCCAAAGTGGTGGCCTCCTCCCCCACGGGCTGTTTCGCATCATTTGTCGGCACTTCTGTTTTCTCTCCTGGAGGCATATTGTAGACTTTCTTGCACTTTGCTTTCCCACGTACCTTCTTCTCCACCGTGACGGAAGGTGTGGAAGTCCCCGCACCTGATGGGGTCGTCTCTGTAGGCTCCATCTGCAAAATATAGATATTAGCTTCTAAGAGAAATGAAACATGAAAATGAATATAGAGCACAAAGACATGATCTCATGGAACAATGAAATGAAAATCAAATAATAACATAGGTACCAAAACATCTTATTGAGTAGTTTATGATGAAGTACCAGCCATCTAAAAATTAGGCATGCATGATATCAAACTTAACTCTTTTACGAATGGAATAGTTTGAACAAGATTCTTGTATCCGATAACAAAAAAGTTATTCCTCCTTACAATAGAAGATGAACAAGAAAAGAGCACCAAATTCACAATTAAACTAACAAAATCTTTTCATTAAAACAAAAAAGAATCATTCTATTTGATCGTTATATTCTGATTCAACGTCCTCATCACTAGATTCGGTAGAAGGAGCTTGTTGTTGTGACACTTGTGGAGGCGCATCAACAGTTGCTCCAGCAATCCCTAATCTCACCCAATCGACACCTCTGTCATCATCATCGTCATGTTCAGTGTCATCTAATTGTTGGTTGCCGAAGGGCTCGTTCTCCATGAATGCATTATCGTCCACAACAGCTTCCTTATTCATGTCAAAGAAGTCTCTTGGTTTAGTCTTGAGGACAACATGCCAATCTTCTTCTGTTGGATCTTCGACGTAAAATACCTGCTCTGCCTAAGATGCCATAACATAGGGTTCGCTCGACACAGAGTTTGCCGAGAGCAAGCGTGTGAAGTTCACAAGCGTAAACCCAAACGCATCGGTCTTTATTCCTCTATCCTGTGTCTTCACATCAGCCCAATCGCACTTAAACAATACAAATTTCAGGCTTTGAGAGTACGTCAATTCGACTACATCCGTTAAGCGGCCAAAATAGGTTATATCGGTTGCAATGGGGGTCTTGTCCTTAGAAGTTGCATAATTTATAGTTTTTGCAGTGACTGTAACCCCACTGTTCTGACTTTTGCGTCCTCGCTCTCTATCCTTAGTACAAAACCTATATCCATTTATGACGTAGCCCTTAAACCTTTTTGCGACTTTTTGTGGACTATTTGCAAGCCATGTAATCTCATCCGAAACCGGATTGTCTGAATCTCGCAACCTTTGAACCTATTTAAAGACCACATAAGATTAATCTATATATCCAAACATAACTAATGTGTTATACAGAATTCACAACTTAAGACTTACATAGCCCTGAAACCAATTAACAAACTGTTCGCTGTGCTTTTTTTGGATTACGTGTGGGGGCGTTTTGAGTGGATTTGTCATTTTAATTACATTCATGTGCTGCCTGCGAAGAATAAATCAACATGCCAATCATTTTAAGTTAAAAAAGAAAAAACAATGAAAGAACAAACTATATGATAATTGTGTTCTTACTTTGTATATTTTGTGACTTTATCGTAATTGAACAACACATAACGATGTGTCTGCTGCCATTCTAATTCACTTAGAGCAAATGGCTGCGCACCACCTATCACACTTTCATCGTCATTCCTCACTTGCCTGTTCAATCTCGATTCCACATTATTTAGGTACCTTGAACAGAATGTCAAACATTCTTCTGCCAAGTACCCCTCTGCAATGCAACCCTCTGGTCGAGCTCGATTGCGCACATACGATTTCAGTGTATATAAGTACCTAAGGGAATTAAATTTTGGTAAGACAAGGGAAAAACTATAACATGAATTTGAAACACTACTATAAAATTATAATTGAAGGTCTAGTGGTCTACCTTTTAATGGGATACATCCACCGATATTGTACAGGTCCACCTAGCATTGCCTCTGCGGCCAGATGTATAGGCAAGTGCACCATAACATCAAAGAAAGCCGGTGGAAAAATTCTCTCTAAATGACAAAGCGTAAGCGCAATTTTCTCCTGTAACACTCTCAAATCCTCGACCTGATAGACTTTGGAACATATAGCCAGAAAGAAGTTGCTCAATTCGATTAGGACTGAAGCTACATTCTTCGGCAATGACTTCCTCATGGCCAGTGGTAGGAATTGTTGCATTATAACATGAGAGTCGTGGCTCTTCAGTCCATAAATTTTACGCTCTTTGATATTGACATGTCTTGCAATATTTGAGGAGTAACCATCCGGAACCTTCACACTCTTCAAAACTTTACAAAACAACTCTTTTTCATTTTTGTCCATCGAAAAGCATGCGGGGGGCAGATAAACTTTTCTTCTACCAGGCTGCAACTGAGGGTGAAGTGCATGCCGAATTCCCATTTCAACCAAGTCGCTACGTGCTTTTAAACCATCCTTAGACTTTCCTTCCAAACCCAACAAAGTCCCGAGCACATTGTCGCATACATTTTTCTCGATATGCATCACATCAAGGTTGTGCCTCAACAAATTGTGCTCCCAATATGGCAACTCAAAGAATATACTCATCTTTTTCCAATTATACGGCATATCGTCATGGCCCGTCTGCCTTCGTCTAGTTTGCCCAATCTGCTTCCCAAGGGAGAAAGGGATACCCTCCAATTGACGCAACACATCGGACCCAGACATTGTAGTTGGAGCACATTTGAACTCTGTAGTGCCATCGAAAGAGTTTTTATTCCTCTGAAACCTGTGATCCGGCTTTAAGAAACGACGGTGCCCCATGTAACATTGCTTTTTGCTCTTAGACAAGTGTCGGCTGCAAGTGTCCTTATGGCATGAAGGGCATGCCAACTTTCCTTTCGTGCTCCAACCTGACAACATGGCATACCCTGGGAAGTTGCTAATGGTCCAGAGCAATGCCGCACGCATTACAAATGTCTCCTTCTTCGACGCATCATAAGTTGGCAACTCATTCTCCCACAGGTCCTTTAACTCCTCGACTAAAGGCCTCATGTAGACATCAATGGCATTTCCTGGCCCGGAGGGACCAGGAATAAGCAAGGACAAAATGAAGTTCGGCTGCTTCATGCACATCCACGGTGGTAAGTTGTAGGGAATAAGAACCACAAGCCATGTGCTATGAGCAATACTCATCGTCCTAAATGGGTTGAAGCCATCACTTGCCAACCCAAGCCTGACATTACGAGCATCTGAAGCGAACAAAGGATATTGGATATCCAAATAATCCCAAGCCGATGAGTCTGCAGGATGCCTTAACCTCCCATCCTTAGTTCGATCTTCGTCATGCCATCTCATTTCAGAAGCAGTCTTGGACGACATGAACAACCTTTGTAACCTCGGTCTCAACGGAAAGTGACGCAAAATCTTCGCCGGAGTTTTCTTCTTGTGTTCCGCTTGATCATCCCCTGCCTTCCATCTTGATTCACCACAGATGTCACATGCTTGCTTGTTTGCAGACTCTTTCCAGTAAAGCATGCAATCATTAGGACATGCATCGATTTTATCATAGTTAAGCCCCAAGTCTGACATCACCTTTTTTGTCTGAAAGTAAGTATCTGGTAGTGTTGACCCCTCGGGGAGTACCTCCCTCAACAACTCAAGCAACATGGTGAATGATTTATTGCTCCATCCACTAAGACACTTAATGTGATATAATCTTACTATGAAAGATAACTTGGTGTGATTCTTACATGCTGGATACAAAGGTTGTCCCGCATCCCTTATCAATTGAAAGAATCTATCAGACTCGGGATTGGGATCCCGACTACTGGTACCCTCATCTTGGTTTGGGACTCCGAATACATCGTGAACCATATCTTCCATCTCATTCTGTCTGTCTTGCACAACCCGATTTTCAGGCACTTGGACAACGGGTGTGTGTTGCAATATGTCTTCCCTGTGATAAAACCAAATTTTATAATTCCGGTCGAATCCATAACAGATCATATGGTCGTACGCTGTAACTCTATCTTGATAAACCGCATTGTTGCATTTGGGACATGAACACTTTATGCCGCCATTGTTATTAGTCACTCCACGAACTAATGCAAACTCTATAAACTGCTTTACCCCTTCTATATATTCCTTTGACACCCTATGTAATACAAAAATTGAATTCACAATTGCTTAGATACTAACACTTTGTTCCATTAATTCAGTACTTCTTAAAAAATTATAGACAAAGATTACCTTGACTTTCCAATCCAACTCCTATCCATGACAGATGAGATTAGGATTTCTAAGTCCTTCGTTAACTATATTATGAGAAATAGCAAAAGTTTGAGATCATCAGTCAATTACAATATGTATGCATGCATGCATGCTTCCTATCGTCATCAACTCATCTTCTAAAGGGTGGGGTGTTCCTATCCTATTCAGGAATGCATAATCCCCAAAAGTCAATAGCTCAGGTGCTTTAATTTGTTTCATTTCAAAGAAATTTCGGCAGCATTTCCCTATGGTTCTCCAAGTACACGACTTAGACTAGGGGCAAGAATGCCACATTGTCTAAATATGTACCCAGAGAACAAGAGAAACGACTGACAAAATTTTCCTCAATTTGAACAAACCATAAGCAACTGACTATATTGGAGATTATGCATTCCTAAACTGTCCAACCGGACAATTCAAGAATCATATACAAACAAATACACTTTATTACAAATAAGACCGAAAAGTTGTTAAACCTGCATTTAGCCCCACAAGAGAACTAAACGTCATAGTTTACAACTAGACCGTCCAAATAAGTGACACAAGAAATGCACTTGTCACACAATGATTCTTGAACGGGAGATCTAAGGTACAATGCATGCATGAGTATGAACGTAAGCCAATACAAAATTTCAATCATCATAAATACAAAGTTTAAACATCCCTAAGCAATCATAACATAGTAATTAAACACATTTAATTAGCAGTTTAAACAGTTAACATAGACCACGGGGTTCTACCATGCACTCTATAAAGTATAGTAGAGCGGGAATAGGATTGTTAACGAGTAAGAATTACTTAATGCAATTAAATCGAAGGAAAATTTAATATCAAAAGATCTAGCATGTCATTTTAGTTTATCTCTCAAGTTAATAATTGAGAATTACTCGACTCTCCTATTAATCATTTGAATACTAGTATAAAAGAATTAAGGATTTAACTAAGAGCTTTAATTAGAGGACCCCAAGGTCCTCTTCCAAGTTGACCACATCAATCAAATTTCAACACATTGGGCAAGAAAAATAAAGTTTTTTAAAAATAATACTTTGACTGCCACATGTGATCAATTTGCAATTGGGTTGTCAATTTAGAAGAAGACCCTGTGGTCCGTTTTCCATTTCCTTTAATTTGATGTGATCAATGTGATGTCGAAGAAAATAGGTGGATTTTATGTTGCTTCTACCCCTTGGATTTGAGAAGCAACTAGGGCGGTATCAAGACTCCACAAACTTTGATGAGAACATCTAGATTGTTTATATCACATTGGGAGGTTTAGTTATGAGGATGGGAAAGTTATGAGAAGATCTAGATTGCCACACCCATGCGGTGCAAGTTAGCAAGGGGTACTCAAAGACTGATCATAAAAAGGAGAGAAGGTACTTTTGGCATATGGAGGCTAGTAGTAAAGACACCATACTCCAAGCTTCCATTTCTTGTCTTTGATTTCCTTTGGAAATTTCAATCCATGGGCCCCATTTTCTTTACATGGTTTTTCTCTCATCCATGATGATGGTTAATCATCATGTCTTTGATTTCTTGTACTTTTGGAAATTACAAGCTTCCATTTCTTGTCTTTGGAAATTACTTGTACTTTTGGAAATTACAAGCTTTCATTTCTTGTTTTTAATTTCCTTTGGAAATTTAGCTATAGGGATTGGATACAACAGGAATACAACAGAGAGAAAGAGAGAGAGGAGCTCTTAGAACTTCTGATATTTATCAAATTGCTTCTCTGTCCTAAATCCCCAAACACAGGGTAACTCAAATCAAAGAATCATTTAGGCAACCCATTCACAGAGTTTGCATTATATTTCTTAGTTGGTCCTCTCCTCTGTTTTTCGATATTTTCAATTCAATTGAACTCACAGCCAGGACATGAATTGAAAGGATGCAAAAAGAAGAAAGTAGCATTGAAATGTCCTATAGAAGCTTTAGCAATCATTTGGAAATACCGATATCTTATTTCACAGATAGATCATCAAGTTAATCGAATCATTAAAAGTTTGATTTTGAAATGAATACCAACCAAAGATTTTCAGAAAATCAAAGCCCCAACCCAAATGTCAAGGTTCCCAGATCAGAAAAATGGGATTCGACACACACAAAAGAGAAAAAGCTCAGATTAAGTCCTTCATCAAATAAAAATTTCTTTAAACTTCCAAATCAATCGAATTCTCAATACAACAAAGTAGGCACCAATATCAAGTAAAGTAAACTACGCACCTCTTTCAACTCACAATATTGGTGGCCTTTACTGAGGCAAATTTTGAGTGTACTAAGGATTTTGGACTGGAAAACCAATCGTTGGAAAAATGAATGTAAACCTAAGAAATTCAAACCAAAAACAGAGTTCATGAATGTTACCTCTCTAAAAGGCCATACTGGGTGTCAAAAAAAAATCTAAGAGGCTCTAAAATCCTACCTTGATTTCTTTCTTTCTCCTTGGATTGGTGTTTGAATAAAGAACTAAGAGGTTTTTCATTGACCGAGACAAGTCATGCACCAATAAAAAAAATAAAATCTAAATATTAGTCTACAAACACCCACTCAAATAAAATCTGCAACCAAATTTTCCCTTACTCAAGCAGTAAAAGGAATCAGAAAAATAGAGGTTAACTCAAAAAATTAAAAGCCACACGGGCCGAAAATATCCCACAAATTCTTTTCAATTAAAATTCCTATTTCCATTTCTGAGCTTTCTCCATAATCCAACACTGGCTAGGGCTCTCGCACGAAGACTTTGGAACTAAAAACATTTGAAAACTCAAAACCACTTATTTGAAATCTCAACGAGCATTTTGTCAAAACTCAAAACCTCCTATCTGAGATTGATATAACAACATAACAATTCGGATATTGACAGAAAAATTAAAGATGATTTCCTACTATCTGATAATGAAATCAATAGAGGATTATACTATTAGCTCCAAAGAATTTGTGGGATATTTTAAAATTTTAGAACTAGAGATCAGACAAATCCTTGAAGTCTCAATCAACTTGGTAAAATAAAAGCCCTTACTTAGCTTTTCCCCTTCTTAAAAAAATTTAAAATATCAATGTTTCCCCTTTTTTCCAAAATCCAATTTTAAAAAATCCAGCACTTAAAATTAGAAACCCAGATGCAGAAAACCACTTCAAACCAAAGATCATAAAATGAAATCTCTATCATAAAACAATCGTGTTAGAGGAGACCGAGAGAGAGGAGAGGAGGGTTACCGCAGCAGCGCAGGTGAGCAGAGGATGGAGCCGCAGCAGCGCAGGAGGTGGTCAGAGCAGCGCAGGAGGAGCACGGAGCCGGAGGAGCACGAAGCCGGAGGTGGCCGGAGCCGAGGATGGAGCCGGAGGTGGGAGCACAGAGGAGTAGGGAGCACGGAGGAGGAGAGGAAAATGGAGGGAAAGAGGAAAAGAAGAGGGAAAAGGGAAAAGCTGGGGCCCTAAAACCCCAAATACAGTGCCTTTAGCGGCATTTTTAATAAACGCCGTTATATGCCCTTAAATGTTCCCCCTCTCGGCTAGGCGTGAGTTTCTATCCGCGGAAATTTTTCATACGTGCCGTGGAAATTGGTTTCCCGCCATGTTTTCCGCGGCGTTTTTTAAACAAATGCCGTTAATGGTGCACCAATAGCGGCATTTATAAAAAAAATGCCGCGGTACATCTTTCCCGCTTTGCCATCTGCGACGTTTCAATTAAAATGCCGTTGTTTGTGTCCTTTAGAGGCATTTTTTGCCAAGCGCCGTTAAAAAGGTGACGCTGAAGACCATTAATTTTGTAGTGCCCTTTGCCCCATGACTATGCCTCGTTAAATAACATGATGTAAAAATTATATTTTATTTTCAAAAGTTTAGGGAACCATTATCCCCTTACCTCATGGAGATCAAACCACAATCAATTGAGATTAAACTCAGGGAGAGTTCAATCGCATCCACAAGTCAACACGTGTCCCTGTTAACCCCCTATTAATTGTGCTTAAGATTCACCAACCTTAGGGTTCAACAATCTAACCTGGTTTTTACAAAAAAAAATTAAAACTTCAGTTAAGAATTTATAACTCTTAAGGTTAGTATTAAAAAAGAAATGTTATATTGTTAAACCCAATGGTTAGTGATTCTTAACCATAATTAATAGAAGGTAAAAGGGATACATGTTGATGTGTGGGTATGATTGAACTTTCCCCTAGTTCAATTGCAATTGACGGTGATCTACTCTCACTGCATGTCCCTATTCTAATTTCCCATGGCTAAGCTAAAAGAGAAAAAAATAAAAAATAAAAACTTTTTTTCAAAAGTTTAGTGGGGGCACGTCCCCCACAGGCCCCCACTTGGCTCCACCCCTAATAGCATGCATCTTGCATGTTCCATTGGACAATACATACATGCCTTCCCAGCTCACCACGTGAGCTCTAACACCTATTAACACCTATTAATTGTGGTTAAGATTCACCCACTCTTAAGATTAAATAATCTAACTTTAGTTTTTAGAAAAATATCTTAAAAAATTAGACACAAATGAAATCATAACCAAGGTTCATTTTTTTAAAAATAATTTTTCTAAAAAACTAAGGTTAGATTATTTAACCTTAGGTATGAGTGAATCTTAACTATGGTTAACAAATGTCAAAGAGGACATGTGGCGAGCGTGGAAGGTGTGCGTGTACCACTCAACGGAATTTGTAATGCATGTTATCACCCCCCAAGTTAAATGCCTTCCCACGCGTCAGCTGAAGAGTGGTGCCCGAATGTGGATCTCGGGCATCTGCCAGAGGTAATCCGTTGCCTTGTCATGGACACTGATGTCATAGCCCCGGGCAATTTATTATAATACCATGTGTAGTGGAACCACTGGATATGGGAATAATTGCATAATAACAGCCAGGTCTATTATGTTATTAATCCCATATCTAATTGCTCTCATTCACACGGTATTGTATTAACTTATCACCCGAGCTATCACATCAGTGCTAGTTCGCCAAACCATGCCTCAGTTTTTCGTATTTTAAAATGCATTTTGGCCCTTTGGGCTTTGGTTGTATATACAACTTCTTTTTGCAATAAAAATTTGGCTGGAAACTGTTTATTTGGAGTAGGAAAACAACAGAGTTTGGTAATCTGCAATTCTCTTCTTGCAGGTTTGATTTCTAAATTTTCTATTGAATGGTAAAAAGAAATGTTGCTCCTTGATTATCTATTCTGTCTGTCTGTAAGCTACTCAATATGAAATGAGTCTCTAATGTCTTTTAAATAGAACTCAAAATCGTGTAGCCCATTGTAAAACTCTTGCTAGATCCGATGGAACAAGGTTCTCACCCCTCCAGCCCCCTCCCCCACAAACTTTGAATCTATTACTACCTCTTCCTGACCTGCAACATGCTTTGCAAGCTAAGGATGGTTAAATTGCAAAGCTGATGTGTAGGTTAGAGTTAGAGACGTTAGACGAGTGAAAGGAGTGATGGAGAGTAACAGGTCCTTTTCCGAGATTGCTTGGGGGCAGTCGCGGCTAGCACTCCCCAACCTTTATTTATTTAATTGATTTTTAGATAATAAAGTTGTAAGGCTTGTCCATTGGCTTGCGACTCGACCTCTAGTGGGGATGCCCATAATCACCCTCGGCAGAGATCGAATCACAGCCAATCATGACTGAACTCAGGGAGAGTTCAATTGCACCCACATGTCAACATGTGTCATTTTTACCCTATTAACCATGGTTAAGATTTCTTAATCATTAGGGTTCAACAATATAACCTTGGTTTTAGAAATTCATTTAAAAAAATATTTAACCCTAAGGTTAAATTTTCTTAATCCTAAGGTTAATTTTTTTTAAATATATTTTTCCTAAAAACCAGGGTTAGATTGTTGAACCCTAAGGATTAGGGAATCTTATAATCACGGTTAATAAGGGTTTAAAAGGACACGTGTTGACCCGTGGGTGCGATTGAACTCTCCCTAAGTTCAATCGCGATTGGTTGTGATTCGATCTCCCCACCACAAAGGTGTTGTCCTTTTTCTTTTTGTCCATGAATCATTTGTGAGCCATCCATCCGCATCACCAAGGAAACTTCTATCAATCAATGAGAATTTATCTTCTAAGAATTGAACCCGCGTTCTCATTATTGCACTACAAGAAATCTACCGATTAGAGATGGACAAAAACCATTGCAAATAATTGTTTTTCTGACTCTAATGCCATTAGAGACGAAAGTATCGATTGTTGCTATTTCGTTGGTGATTCAAGCGATGCTAAAAGATTTAGAGACGATTATCACAATCTGTCTGTAATTAGCAACAGATTATTACCATCGCTATAGGGTTGAATTTGGTAGCTTAAAAATGGATAATTAGGGACAACAATTCGAATTTGCGACTGATAATATAACATCAGAGACAATAATAAATTTATCGCAAATACATAACTAGCGATGATATTATATCAGCAACTAATTAGCCACTGTTTTGTTTATGTTGCTGCTAACACATTTTGCGATGGAAAGTAATCCGTCCCTAAGTTTTGAAGCATTAGCGACGGATCTTTTTCCATCTCTAGTGTCTGGATTTTTTTTAACCTGTAAGTTGTTCATTCACATTCAAAGGCATATACCCAACTTGTTCCAACTCATTAATTAATAACATGTTCCATTCATAACCATTCCTTTCACAGTAAAATACACAACATAATCAAAGCCATCAAAATAATCAACATTAATAAATTTTACTCAACAATATTGTTTAAAAAATTTAAACATGTCTAATACAAAATGAAAAACCAATCTGCTCATCCAATGGGACCATCTAGAGGCTAGGTTGCGTCAAGATCTTGAAACGGAAACAAAGAAGGTGTGGGGATGGAGAATAATTATTGTCCCAGAAACTACTGCATTAAATCCTGAAGGGCCCTCAATTGACCTCTATCATCTCACAGCTCTGTCTCAATAGTCTCTTGACGAGCTGCTAGAGACTAGTTCTCAGCCTCGACATCCACTGCCCTCCTCCTCCAATGATCGAGCTCTAGAGGACTGAACTAAGCAGGGGTAACACTCCGTCCATATGTGCGGATGCGCTCATGTCCGTCTGCACCCATAACCTAGGTGAATACCTCATTTTGGTTAGTGCTACGCCCTCAGGACGATAGCTAGCAAGCTGCTCCATCTGTATCTGCAGTTTATAGTCAATAATTCAATTTAGATTAGGAAATAAAAAAGCCCTCTTACAAATTATGTTTAATGACAAATCTAAATTTTTTGAATAATTAAATGAATTGCGTAAACATGCCATCATGTCCTCGAATGCCCGATTGACGAATGTCCCATCCCTATGTGTATGGGTTATCCTAAACATATGCATCCGGTCAAGCTCCTGCCCTCAAGATCGCTAGCTTGCTATCCTCATTAAAGTTATTATGATTAATTAATTAAATTACGACATAAGTATGGAATTGGGAGTGAACTCATTCAATCCGTCAAATATGTTAATATTCACAGATACTTCATTAGCCCTATACTGAGTGTAGGCCCTTGTCCCAGTAGTGTGAGACATTTGTAGCCTCGATCTGTCCTCCCTATTTCAGTTACTAATAACCTATTATGAAATAATGAATTCAATTATTTGAATGACAGTGAAGAGACCAAAAAAAATAGACTACTGAAAAATTAACTAGTTGTTCATTTCATACCAAGTCAACATTATGACACTATCAAAAATGACGGTTTTCGGCAGTCGTTTTTAGTGAATTTTCACATAGTGTGATCTAAATTATTTATGTTAATTAATAAAACAAATTAGACATATGAGGGTTTTGCGTTGCACCTCAAGACCTGATTAAATTTTCTTAAAATTCGTGTCAAATTTTGGGGCGCAATAGTATATGTGGTCCTAATTTTAAAAGGAGAGATCCTAATGCTCACTAGAAGTATAACACTCTATACATCCTAGCTCTAAAGAAAGAGGGTCCATGAAGCTTGATAGATAGTGAGCAAAACAATCTTAAATTGAAAAACCCCAATTAGATAGATCATTGTGCATGAAACTAAAGCAAATCTTGTTTATATGATTATAGATTGATAATGAATCCCTTATCCAAGATCCTCAATAATAATCAGTTGATTGGTTTGAGTCACACAAACAAGAAGCATAACTGGATGATTGTATGGACCACTGAGAAAATTGCTTATGTCTTTGCTACTAAAGAGTCTGAATTCCCTGCACCTGAATCTTTTGAAATTTAGAAGAAGCATTTTCTTAATCCAAATGGCATTACATTCCATTCATAATGTCCAAAGGGAACTGTGAATGTTGTTTTATAGTGATCAAAGGGTTGTATTTGAACTTGCCAGAATCCTGATTTCATATCAATTTTTGAGAAAATAGTAGAATCAGAGATTTGCTTAACAAGATATTGTTTGCTAGGTATGGGATAGCAAATCCACTTAATTACCTTGTTTAAAGGTTTATAATTAAGAACTAGTCTAGGAACTCCTCTTTTGAGTTCAGGAGCATTTCAACATAAAAAGTTGCGCAACTCCAAGGAGAAGAGCTAGGCCTAATTAAGCCTTTTTTAAGAAGACCTTTAAATTCTTCCTGACAGAATGCTAAGATTCATTCATTCATATGAATGGGACTAGCCTTAGTTGGGATTTTTCTTTCATCCAAGTTTTTAACATATAGAAGGCTCTATTGGATTTGACTATAATTGGTATCTCGCTTGAGCGAGATCAAACTTCGCTTGAGAAAAAGTGGTTTTTCTTGTGGTTTGTTCTGACTATGAAAAACCTGTAGCTAACTCGCTTGAAGCAAGTCTGCGTTCGATCGAGTGAGTTTCGACGTTTTTCTTCAATTTTTTGGCATAAGTTGCACAAGTTTTGGTCAGCAAATAGGCTTTGCATTAGGGTTTGAATATTTGTGAATATTCAACATTAAGTTTTGAAGATACCATGTAGGTAGAGGTGGGACTCCACAACTTTCGAAATAGGAGGTGAAAGAATTTGGGTGAAGATGTTTAAGCATTGCTTAAACTTTGGCGAAATTTTTTGTGGTGCATTGTAGGATGTTCGTGAAGAAATTCAAGTCAAGATGGAGATTATTGGGATTTAACTAGAATTGGTATCTTGCTCGAGCAAGATCAAAGTTCGCTCGAAAGTGGTTTTTTCTTGTGGTTCGTTTTGATTGTGCAAAACCCGTAGTGAACTCGCTTGAAGCTAGTCTGGGTTCGCTCAAGCGAGTTTCGGCATTTTTCTTCAATTTTTTTGGGAAACTCCTATTTTGGTAGGACTTTGTTTCCTTTTGTTTTGGGGACTCTTTTTGGGGGTATTTAAAAGGGATTTCAGATTAGGGTTTGTAAGGTGAGTGAGAACAAGATGTGTATGAGCTTTGGAAAAGCTATTGGGTTGTCTTCTTCGTTGCTCCTCATTTATAATCTTCTCTCGTATTAGTGAAGGTTTTTTGGATAAGTTTCGATCGAGGACGTAGCCATTGGTTGGTGAACAATGTATATCTTGTCTTTTGTGGTATTTTATCTTTTTTTTATTTTTTTATTCTCTTTCTTGTTATTATTTTGCATTGTCGTCAATCCCGTTATCGCGTTTTCGCACAACAGGCTCACCATGTGTTTCTTAGGATGTATTGTTAATTTGTTCTAGGTTAGTTGGTTAATGCCCAACATTTGAAGGGTGGATATTACAACCATCGCACCCCAATTTCGAGACTCGATCCCAGAACTAGTGCTTCATTAAAACAACACTATACTTGGGGCAGTCAAGTGTTAGACATGATGCCCAGAAAAGTAATTTAGATTGTAAGATTCTTATTAATTTGATTAATAGAGACTTTTTCTTTATCTATTGTGTATTCATTATGGGTAATTGACCATGATAATGAGATGATCTATACCATTTGAGATATCGATAAAGGTCCTTAGGATATATTGTAGGAAAGCTATGTGATGAGACTATCACAGGTAGATATAGCTTTCTAGTTCCTTATACCTTATATAGTCACAGCTATGGGTGAAGCTGGACACTTCACTTATATGACTGTCATTATGTTAAGATGTTCTCAATAGTTGAGATGTAGTTTTATCTCAAACTATTGTAGTGGAGACTACACATCAGCATATTGGTGTTTAAATGTACACTGAATGATTTCATGTAATGAGGACCTATTGCATAAACATACTATCAGATAGTTGGTTTCTCATTCACAATGAACAGTTTCAATGATCCGCAGATCTGATGAGTTCATTTATAACTGAGCCATAATCTGACTGCTTTGATTCAACCAAAGTATTCTCTACCTTAGGGAATGCGATACAGTGACAGTTGGATAGTCAGGAAGCTATTCGAGTTATAATGAATTTCAAACAAGAAATCCATGCTTATTAATTTGAGAGATTATCCAAGTTCTGGGTAATACAGTCGATTAAGCTTAAATCCTGCGCAGGTGATTTTGAAATAAAACAAGTTTGAAATATATTTTATTTAAAATATATTATACTTATAAAAATGTTTTTCTCAAAATGTTTACATGAGAAAATGCTTCTCATGGCTTAATCAGAAGTCTTGAAAACCCGGATGATGTGCAATGGGTTATGAGTTAGATAGTATAAATAATCTCGAAGGCCCATTAGGGATAATGTATTTGGAAGGATCAATTGAATTAAAAAGTTCATATGGCGGGATCCACATTAGTTAATGTTCTTACACTGGGACTCAATTACAACATGGATATCTCACATCACTTGCAATTCCGATGAAATTCCTATTTAGGGTCAATGGGATAACATTGGGTAAGCCAGGGTTAGAATGTCTTAGAACAATTTGTGGAGATGCTCACATAAGAAATACAAGCTCAAACAATTGATTAGATGTTAATCAATTATTTAAATGGTTAACTGTTAATCATTAATTAAATAGATTAAAAGTTAATCTATGGTTTAAATTAATTGTTAATTTCAATAAAAGGATTATATTAGTAATTATTTAATTAACCTAATTAAAGGGGAATGGGTTTGACCCATATCCCTAAACCCATAAAGTATGGACCTTTAATGTGGGCCCAAGCCCATGGATTTAAACCCTAAGGTGGGGTGCCCACTTTAGCTTTCCTAATTGGAATAGGATTAGGTTAGTTGAATAATTATTGAATAATAACTCCTTTTATTATGGAATTAAATTCAAATACTTGGAATGCAAGGAACATTAAGATACGTTGTAATTGGATTACAACTAGGAGTTTTAGACTCCCCTATAGCTCACGCCCCCCCTTGTGGTGGTCTCCTAATTTGATTAGGATTCCTCTTTTTGGTTGGTTGTTGACTAATCTCAATAATTAAAGAATCCTCGGTAAGGACTCCTAAATTAGTAGGTTTACTATAACTAGAGTAGTTATAGTTAAACTAGGATTTTATTTTAATAATAAGAATTATTATTAATAAATAACTCCTAAAGTGATAAGTTGTAATTGTATTGGGATTAGGATAAGATCCAAAGTCCTATAAATATAACCCAACCGTCCAAAACACACTCTCTCTCTCAATTTTCTCTCTCTTCTCCTCTCCAACCGTGAGCCCCTAGGGAGTGTCCCTAAGATTTTCGTGAGCTACATAGGGTCTTCCAAGTTGGGTTTTTCAACTTAAGGGTTTTTTAACTCTAAGGTTATTGGTAATAGAAAGTCTACATCAATAATCCATCTTCTTCTTGCTTCTTCAATTCCAAGTAGAAATTCAAAAGCTTCGTGGGGATAGCGAAGAACAAGGATCGAGCTTCGAGTATTTCTTCGAGAAATCTCTACTAAAAGTTCTGACGGTTCGAGTTGGTTTTTGCTTCACCGGTGAACATCATTCATTGAGGTAATATGACTAAAATGAGTAGATAATTTTAGTTGTTTTCTATGGTGTAAAGAACATCGGGATCCAGTTTCCGTAAAATTTTTATCCAGATCCCCCTTCATCAAGGGGTAGGATTCTTTCCTTTATTTATTTACAATTTCTTACACGCCTTATTATCCCATAAAGTAGGATAACATTTTGCACTTACATTGTTGAAGTTTGGCAAAAATAAAAAGGGGAGATCGATCGCCCGCCGAGAGGGATTCGATCGCCGGTGGGCGATAGATCGCTCCAAGTTGGGATCAATCGCCTGGGAGCGCCGTTTTGCGTGGATTTATTTCGAGAAAATGCTATTTTAGTCTTTATATGCTTTGGGAAACCCCTATTCCGATTGGGGGACTTTCTATTAGTCTAGGTATCTTGTTTAGGCCTATAAATAAAGGATTTTGGGTCTAGGGTTTGTATCTAATCATCTTGAAAGGATCAAGGGAATGTTTTTGCATTGAGAGTGAGAGATAATAGAAATGGTTAAAGCATACTAGGGCTTGGGAAAGGAAAATGGAGGATAGATAAGGATTCTTCTTTGGGTTTTCATAAAGATGGTGAGTTGAGTGCTTTTATATTGGTTCCTCAAGGTTTCTGTGAATAAAGAAGTGATCGGATCTTGACCCATAGACGTAGGCAGGTTGATTCCAAACCACGTATATCTCTTGTGTTCCTTTGTGTGTGTGTTTTGGTTTATTTTTTCCGTCTAGTTATTTCTATTGGTACTTTTCCCACAACAAATTGGTATCAGAGCTTCGGATTAATTATTTTTCAATGGCTTTGAAAAATTCTGGACAATTTTCCCTGAAGAAGTTTGACGGAAAAGGGAATTTCAATATGTGGTAAAGGAGGGTAAATGATGTCCTAATTTAACAGGGTCTCAACAGGGCGTTGAAAGGGGATTCTGGTAAACCGAAAAAGATGTCTGATGCAGATTAAGAAGACATTAAGGCAAGGGCAGTCAGCACAATATGCCTCTGCCTTGTAAATAATGTGATGCATAGCGTTATGAATGAGGAATCGGCACCGGATCTTTGGAAGAAGTCGGAAACACTCTATATCAGAAAGAGTCTTATCAACAAGTTATACTTGAAAAAGCAGTTTAATACTTTAAAGATGGCGGAGGGTGAAAATCTCATGGAACACATTAATGTGTTCAATTAAATCTTGAATCAACTGCAGAAAATTTGTGTCAAGATGGATGAAGAAGACTAGGCCGTGGGGCTTCTTACATCACTTCCAGACTCATATGATCACTTGGTGACAACCCTTATGTATGCTAAGGAGACATTACTGATGGAGGAGGTCACGGCGGCGCTACTCTTTTACAAGATTAGGCGGAAACCATCGCATGATGAAAATAATCATGTCATGGTTGCTCGGGGAGGAAGAAGGGACTTAAGAGAGAATCTGGAAAAGGCATGGGCAGATCCAAATCCAAGGGAAAAGGCGGGGTCCAATGCTATCGTTGCAAAGAATTAGGGCACTTCAAAAGGGAGTGTCTGAGGCATGCTAATGGGAAGAGGAATTCTTCCAGATGAGATTTTTCGGTGGCAATAGCAACGGACAATGAAGAATACATTGGAGATGCTTTCACAGTCTCTAAAGGTATGGACAATTCTTCTGGTGAGTGTATTTTAGATTTGAGGGCTTCATGTCATATTTGCTCAAATATGGAATTTTTTGATACATTCCAAAAAGGGACATGAAAAGTGTTCCTGGGTGATGGATCTGAATGTGAAATCATAAAGTTTGGTAATGTAAAGATAAAAATGTTTGATGGAGTTATTCGGACTTTGAGAGGAGTAGCTTGTGTCCCTAAGTTGCAAAGGAATTTAATATCACTCGGGCAATTAGACTCCGATGACTTTTGCTATACAGTTGTAGGTGAAATTATCAAAATAAAGTGGGGAAAGTAGGGTTGCTTAGTTTTGATGAAGTGGAAGAAGTGTGGTGGATTATATCTCCTGGAGGGGAATACGGTAGTAGGTGGAGCGACTACAAGGTCTGCAGGAAAACGAAAACCTGATGTTGTGTAGAGGATAGAAAGCTCACTCAAAGTCTTTTTTGCAGTCGGTGCAAAGATAAGTATTCCGGTAGCTTTTCGTAAAAGTAGAGATGGTGATGATGTGCCTTTGATGGAGAGGACGGGTCTATGTCCTCGTCCGGGATTCTTCTACATTGGAGAAGGAATTTTTAGGCTACACATGGGTTTTGATCATGTTTTATCGAATCCGGTGGAGTGTTTTTCAGGGTTGGATTCGAGGGTGTGTGTAGCTGGTGGGTCTCTTTCGCAGATGGTGTAGAGGCAGGCAAGGTCAAAGCAGGATTTTGCGGTATTTGCAAACAGGTTTGCGGTAATTGCAAACGGGTTTTCAAAATTTTGAGAGAGATTTTGGTTCGAGGTGGAGGTGCTCTCCGGATATGGGTGATACGGTGTTCTATCTTTAAGATTTGCTTGGTGATTAGCAAATTGGTTCTCTTGGTTTCGGAGGTGTCATGGAATTTTTGCCAAAGGTGGAAATTGTTGAAGTTTAGCAAAAATAAAAAGAGGCGATAGATCGCCCACCAAGGGGGATCGATTGCCGGTGGGCGATAGATCGCCCCAAATGGGGATCGAAAGCCCAGGGGCGCCGTTTTGTGTGGATTTTTTTCGAGAAAATGCTATTTTAGTCTTTATATGCTTTGGGAAACCCCTATTCCGATTGGGAGACTTTCTATTATACTAGGTCTCTTGTTTTTAGGCCTATAAATAGGGGATTTTGGGTTTAGGGTTTATATCTAATCATCTTGAAAGGATCAAGGGAATGCTTTTGCATTGAAAATGACAGATAATATAAAGCATACTAGGGCTTGGGAAAGGAAAATGGAGGATGGATAGAGATTCTTCTTTGGGTTTTTATAGAGAATGTGAGTTGAGTGCTTTTATACTGGTTCCTCAAGGTTTCTGTGAATAAAGAAGTGATCGGATCTTGACCTGTGGACGTAGGCAGGTTGTTGCCGAATCACGTATATCTCTTGTGTTTCTTTGTGTGTGTGTTTTGGTTTATTTTTTCCGTCTGGTTGTTTCTATTGGTACTTTTCCCACAACATGCATGACAACACGCATACCAGAACTTGAACTGAATTATTTTGGGAATTGAACCAATGACCTGGGTCACACCCTTAATATTGCTCCTTGAGCTTTTTTTTTTAAAATTTTATTTTTTATTGGTCTAACCCTTTAGAACAGTTACTAACCTTGTAGACCTCTTGAGAATTGCTCCTTGAGCTTTGAGGGGCGGGTGTTGAGGGTCTGCAGTCTGTGCTCTCTAATTTGAACATGTACATCGACCTTAGTCTTATGAGTTTTATGTAGGTGTGTTGCCTATCCTGCCCTATCAGCTAATTAAACCATCTTGTCAAGGCCGGCTCCTGTATGCATTTGAAATTGCAGGAAGGTCAATTTTTTAGTTCTTTTGTTGAGAAGGATTCTTGAGCATCTCAGAACCAGAACCAGAACCAACCACTAACACAATATTGTAGCCGGACTTGGTGGGTGAACCCTTGAGATCGGTGAATTTTAACGACAGTTAAGGGCTATCAAAAGGGATACGTGGCAACCTCAGCGGCATACTTGTCTCCTCTAATCCGGTTATGGTTGTAAAGGATTTGGTTCCTTTGTTTTACTGTTATGCATATTCTTTGAAACCAAATCCTCTACGATGACAGGAAAAACCAAGGTTGGGTGAACCCTAGGGGTGGGTGAATCTTAACAACAGTTAAGAGGTGTCAAAAGAGACACATGGCAACCTCAAGGGTGATAACCGGATATGCACCGTATAGGATTTGGTCTCATATTCTTTACTACAATGTACGTGATTGGCTCTGGTAGGCCCCATAAGAAATCCAGCCTTTTGCAACTCTCCACAAAAACACCGGACTTTTTTTTTTTCTCTTTTATATGATTTTTTCATTGGATTAGTTTAGGGATACCCCCAAAGTGTATTCCCAAATTCTAACCGTTTATCTAAATTATTAAACGATTAAGATTAGAGTTAATGTTGCATTAGAAAAGATTAAATAAGCCAACTCAAATCCTGACCCTTAATGGTTGGTTATAAACGGTTAGGATTAGGGAGTATATTTGGGTGTACCTACAGACCGACTCAACTTGGGATTCTCTCATGTTATAACCGGTCCATCTATAATCCTTAAGATGACATGTGTCCTTTTCATCTAAGTTAATGATAATACTAACATACCACTAACAGAAGAGTAACGGTCGTACAAATGTCATCTCAAGCATTATAAGGAGACCGTGAGAGAATCTCAAATCTTAATATTTCTCTGGAATGAAAGAAAGAGAGTACTGTATGCCAATGGGCTAAGGGGCTGATACGCAACTGCACTCAAAAGAAAGGAGACATTATATACTAAGACCACAAAGTTCAGTATGGACTTGGGAAATTGATGACTAAGTCGTATAAAGTAGCTATGGATTTTTCTTTAAAACCCATTAGTCATGTCATTAATCACGTCGTAAAATTATTACCGCCTCTAAAACCCATTAGCCACGGTCGTATTAGCAACAGATTAGCAACGAAACTGTTTCTAATGACTTTAGCGATGGAAAATTGACCTTTAGAGACAAGAACCATTTTGTCACTGATTGGTAGATTTGTTGTAGTGGGATACACCAAATCCATTGATTACCTTGTTTAAGGGTTTATAATTTAATAACTAGCCTAGAACTCCTCTTTCCATTTCGGTAGCATTTTCAACATAAAAAGTTGAGCAACCCCAAGGAGAAGAGCTAGGCTTAATTAAAAGACCTTTAAATTCTTCTTGACGGAATGCTAAGAGTGGTTCATTCATATGAATGGGATGAGACTTATTTGGGATTTTTCTTTCATCGGAGTTTTTAACATATGGAAGGCTCACCATATGTTTCTTGCTGTGTAGTGTTAATCTATTCTAGGTGAGGGGGTTACGGCCCAACATTTGAAGGGTGGATATTACAACCATTGCACCCAGATTTTGGGACTCTGTCCCGGAAATAGTGCTTCATTAAAACAATACTTGATTTGGGATTCTTTCAGGTTATAACCGGTTCAGCTATAATCCTTAAGATGACATAAGTCCCTTTTCATCTAAGTTAACGACAATACTAACATACCAGTAACGGAAGAGTAACGGTAAGTACAAATGTCATCTCAAGGATTATCCTTAAAGAGACCGGTTATAATGTGAGAGAATCTCAAATCTTAATATTTGTCCGGAATGAAAGAAAAGAGAGTATTGTACAACAATGGGCTAAGGGGCTGATACGCATCTGCACTCAAAAGAAATGAGACATTATATAGTACGACCCGAAAGTTTCAGTATGAACTTGAGAAATTGATGATGAAGTAGAATAAGGTAGCTATGGACTTTTCTTGGTATCAATAATAATGATAATTATTATTATTATAAGGAAAGAGATTTCAATTGTTGTATCCCCAGGCCCCAATCACATCTCTACTACAAGCACATGAATAAAAATTTACAGAATCTTGTGAATAAATCTCTTTTATAATTAACTTCTATTTCCATTCTTGAATTGAAAATTCTTGTCCAAAAGCCTGTCGAGTTGGATCCAAGACGTCTATCATTCAGCATTCATCTTTCAAGGTACTGATGATACATGTCTGCTTCCTGTTACATTCAAGGTTTTAAACTTTAGTGGTTGTGTAAACTTCAATCGGAAAGAAAGTTGGGGATTGAATAACCCCAAGCCCCAATCATATTCTCTGGAATTCAATTGCTATTGGTTGTGATCCTCTCTATCTGGATAAGGCTAGAAGGGTGGTTCATCTATTTTGTTTTTTTCAACAAATCTCTTTCTCTATTTCCATTCCATCCCCCTCAAAGGATGTAAATGCACTGATAAGTCTGATATACACCAGGTCAAGTCGCCCTAACATCCCCAATATTTCTCCGGAATGAAAGAAAAGAGAGTGTCGTGATCGTCAGTCAATCTTAAATTATTCCTTCTTACTAATAATTCCGTAGAATAGTACTAACAAGGATATCGCTCCTCTGAGGACTACGCTGGTTTCGTTGCCTTTTATTTAGATTAATTCTAAACTAATAAGATGGATAATTGAATTTTGCTTGATTAAACTAAAATAATTAATTAAACTAATTAAAAATTTTAAATTGATTATCAACTACTGATTTTAAATCTTTGGAAGAGAAAATCTAGGGTTTTCAAATCCACCACTAACCTAATAACTAATCCCTATTTTAAATTTATTCTAACCTTTTAAATTGTAAACATTTCAGTTAGAGTGATAGCACGTCCCCTCTCAACTGATCAAGAAAAGTTCAAGGGATTATATTCTAAGCATATCATATCTTCGATTAGCACAAATGACACACACTAATCTACGGTTGTGTAATCACTCGTCTTCCCTTAACATAAAATATCTTCGAATTTAATCTCTTGATATATTAAAACAATTGCATAAATCTTATGTTTAAATTCTAATGAAAATTAACACAAGTGATTTTAATTCCAATTTCATAATACCTAAGACAAGGTTGAGAATTTCATTGAAATCAAATATAATTCAAATAAATCCTGGTTGTTGAAACAACTCTCTCATTATGCAATCAATGTTTTACAGCAAAAAATGAAAAATAAAAACAAAATAGAACGACACAGTTACTTGGCTAGGGTTTCATCGAAACCCTAGAATGAAAATCAGTTCATCGCGAGGGAGGAATGCATCATCTTCATAGACAAAACTGCTGCATTCTTCTTCATGGCTTCCTTGATCTCCAGAGCTTCTCCTTTTTCTGATTCAAAATCTCTACACAGAATCTCTAATAATGGCTTGGGATTCTCTCTTTTATAGAGAAAGATAGAGTCCTTATATAATAAGAACTTCTAATTTGGCTACAACTCTTATTTTATGTTTTCCCTACGAAATTTGGGCCTTTAAGAAAAGTTAAATTGGACCAAAAATGAGGTTTTTCACAAAAATGCAAAATCCAACACGAAGGGAGAGCGATCGATCGCCCAAGGTGAAAATCCCCAGTTTGCTTTGGGTTTTGATCCTTTCTTCTTCACTTTTGCTCCTGAGATCCTTCTAAGTCTTTAATGCTCTTAAAACATTCAATTTTAAGCTATTTTTCTCCTATGAACCTGAAACAAATGTAAACAACCAAGTAGCATAAAAATATTTAAAAGAATACTCTACAAGGTTAACAAGTTAAATTTGAGGTGCATATATGTATAACATTTAGCACCGATCACAACCCCAAACTTAGACATTACTACTTCTCGAGCAATGAAAAATAAAATAAAACTAAACTATATCTACATCCCCTTTCGTGGGATCCCCGGTTGCATTTTGTATATAGAACAAGTCTTTTAAGCCCCTAGGTGGCCCTAGAGGACGAGTGAAGTCTCGTGAAGGTTTACAGTGATGACACCACAAACATCTGTATTATCCTGTAACTGTGCAATATATTCAAGTAAAACATACAAATCTCAAAAAAGTGATTGAATCATATTCCAAATTTTTCAGAATCACAATGCATACAAAATAATTTACAAATTATTGACAAGATTGAATTTTTCAACTCTCTATATTCTCAATTTCACATCATTCTTAACCAGTTCTGAAAAATTTAGCTTCTAAAAGATTTGTCAGAATTTTCTTTGATGTGTAATGTGACTAACAATCGAATGTGTGGTATCAACCTTACTTTTCAATTGTTTTTCTGTCTTCTCACTTGTCATTGAATTTCCTTTCAATTTAAACTCCCAACCCTAAGGCTTTCATTCAATACTATTTTCTTTTTATAAGTATGATTGTGCAGAATCTAAGTCTATTAAGCATTCTAGACAATCCATGTAGCGAGTGTTAAGCCGGTGACTCCTAAACCAAATGACTTTAGGGTACCAGGTGTCAAGACACCTCTAAGGGTTTATTAACTCGAGTTAAATAGGCTACGAACTTAAACTAGTCACATTAGGTTATTTTATCCATTCCAAAAACCACACGGTTTGACGCGAACTCTCTATGTTTAGTGAGGCAAGAGGCCCGGTTACTAAGTGTAAAACCTAGTCAGGTAACCCATTCTTCTATCACTTTTTTTTTAAAAAAATTTAGCCAAGGTTGGTGTTTAATTTCTAGTTCATTCAATTTCCTATGAGTTAACAAAATCACTAATTAATTGGTTTGGTTTCAAACCCCACTAGACAATATATTAGAGTGCTTGTGCAAATTTCAAAGTGTATTCATGATATAAAAAAAATTTCAAGCTTCTATAGTTCAGTCAAGGGTTAAAAACAATGTGTATTTAGGATTATGTGTTCTCAAATTTAACCCTATCAATAAGATTTGGATTATCCTATATGCATCACAATCTTTCAAATTTCAGAATATAACAATCAATAAAAATTTTCAGTGTTTGCATGTTCTACCTTATATCATGGTTACACAATCATCCAAAAAGATAATGAAAATAATAGTCTGGCCTATTAATTTCCAACCCCAAACTTACAGTTTACATTGTCCTTAATGTAAAATAGAAATTAAGCATAAATAGGGATGAGAACAATAATACCTGACTTGGTGACATGCAAAACATGATGAAGGATATAAATAGGATGTTACCATGAATCACCCCAAACTTCATCCAAACAACACCTAGCAGGGTTAGTACAAGACAAGAAATATCCACACAAAAAATTGATGCTAAATCAATATATCTCCATTAAATATAGAAAGCGTCATGCAAGAATAAAATAGGGATATTTTTTTAATTTAATTTTAATTTTTTTATTTTTACGAATTTGGGCGATCAATCTCCCTTACGGGCGATCGATCGCCAAAAACGCCGATTTTTTTTTTTACGTACGAGTTTGGGCGATCAATCTCTCTTAGGGGCGATCGATCGCCAATAACGCCAAAATTATACGATTTTTTTTTAAAAAAAACTCCAAACCTACTCTTTTATAAATTCCTAACCTAAACTCTTAGAGAATTGGATGGATGTTAAATCCACCTAAACTTATATTCTAACTATCTAAAGGAAATAGAGAATGATTCTAAACTGGATCCAAGAGATTGGGTTGCCTCCCAACAAGCGCTGAGTTTCACGTCTTCAACCAGACAACCTCAAAAAAATTCAACCATCTAGGTAGACGGGAACTTGGGCCTTAGCCTTGAGCACACGCCCATCCAGGTCAGAAAAGAGGGATTTTATATGCCTTTGTAAGGTCGCAATTTTATGCTTGATCCTCACTTTATGTTTTTCCAATGGAAAACCTTTTAGATGAGTGAGATCAAGCAAAGAATTTTCATCCCCTATGGAATTTTCTATGATGGGGTCCGGGGGTTTAAGATGAGCGAGTAATGCCTCAAAAGGATTATTAATTAAAACATAAGGAGGAGCATCCTCAACTATCTTATCAAGCATATCAACCAGGAAACAATCTTCCCCTTTCGATTGTTGTTCGGGAGTAGTGAAAACGTTACACCGAACTTTCATGTTACCAAATGACACATTCATCACCCCAATCCTACAGTTTATGCAAGCATTGGTAGTAGCTAGGAAGGGACAACCGAGGATGACTAGAATTTGACTTTTTAAATTGTGCACGGGAACCATGTCAAGGACAAGAAAGTCGACAGGAAAGAAAAATTTGTCGACTTTAATCAAAGCATCTTCAACTACCCACGAGGCTTTTTCGTGGATCTATCCACTAATTGTAATACAACGGATGTGGGACGAAGCTCTCCTAAGCCAAGTTTCTCATACACCGAGAAGGGTAATATATTAACACTAGCTCCTAAATCAAGGATTGTCCTGTCAATGGAGTGATCTCCAGTGATACATGAAATAGTAGGAGCACCAGGGTCCTTAAATTTTGGAGGAGTGTTGTGTTGGATAATGAAGCTCATTTGCTCGGTGAGGAGGACTTTCTTGGCAAATGAGTCCTTGATTTGCGCTTTTGAGTGCACATGTCCTTGAGAAATTTGGCATACGCCGGAATTTGCTTGATAGAATCTATGAGCAGAATGTTGATTTTGACTTGTTTAAAAACCTTCATCATCTCATCAATTTTAGTTTCCTTTTTCCAAAAGGGGAAGAATCTTTTAAGCACTGGGGGTAAGGAACTTTGGGTACATAGGATTTCGGGGGATTTTTTGGGCCTACATTGGGCTCTTTTTCTCACTCTTCTTCTCCCTAACCTTGTTTTCAACTACTTTCCCACTCCTTAGGGTGGTAATGGCAAGAACGTGCTCACGATGTGTTTCATTGTTTTGAGCATCGTCAACCATATTTGCACCCTTAAGATTGCTCACCTATTGGCTTGAGAGCTTCCCTTCTTCTCTCTTGTATACTATACTAGCTAATTGTCCCAATTGAAACGCAATCCTCTAGATAGATTGAGAATGAGAGTGTAGAGGTTGGGTGTTGGCCTCTAAACCTTTAAGAGCTTGCAACACTTTCTCCTCGAAAGATAGCTTCCTTTGAGGAGGAGGAGGAGGAGAGTGTTGGAATTCCTGTTGTTGGTGAGGATGGTAGTTAGGCTGATTTTGAAAAGGCCGGACATTCAGCCCATGAGGTTGGGGGAAGAAATTTCCTTGAGCTTGGGGCTACCATGAGAAATTAGGATGGTTCCTCCATCTCGGGTTATATGTATTCGAATATGGATCATTACCCCGGCAGATATAGGTAGAATTGGCATTCTCTTGGACAAGGTCCAGGAATTGGGCAGCAGACGGACACTCATGCACATAATGTGTAGGATTAGAACAGATAGGACACACCTCCCTCTGAGTAGGAGTTGGTTGATGGGGTGTGTAAGAAGATGACCATGTAGCCATGAGCTGGTCTAATTTTCGAGACAACTCATCCACTTTAGATGAGACATCTATAGAAGTGCCTATTTCATAGATGTCTCTCTTGGAATTTGAGGTAGATGGTCGTCTCTCAGAACGGCTATTCGAGGTATGATAGAGAGAGTTTTCACTAAGATTTTCAAATAGCTCCCATGCCTGAGCCTCATTTTTCATCATAAATGTCCCACCGAAGAGATATCAACCAGTTGACTGTAGTAATGAGACAGTCCATCATAGAAAGATTGGACTAATTGTCACTTTGGAATTTGGTGGTGGGGGCATTTACAGAGAAGATCTTTGAATCTTTCCCAAGTTTCATGAAATAGCTCCCCATCAATTAGAGCAAAGCTCGTGATGGTTTGCCTAATCAGGTTGGTTTTTCCTATAGGAAAGAATTTCTTCAGAAATTCTTGCTGTAATTGAGCCCATGAATCTATAGAATTGGCCTCTAAAGAATTAAGCCAATATTTGGCTTTATCTTTCAGGGAGAATGGAAAAAGGCGCAATCTATGGGCATCATCCGAATATCTTTGCAACTTGAATGTGGGATAGATCTCATGAAATTCATCAAGATGCTTGTAGGGATCTTCATTATTAAGTCTATAGTAGGATGGTATCATCTGAATGATACTGGACTTAATCTCATAGTGGGCTACCGATGTTTCTGGCAACTGTATGTAGGAGGGGGATTGATATGTAGAAGGAGTAAAATACTCATTCAAAGATTTGATTGGGTCATGTTCTTCTGCCATGTTCGGGAAATGAATAGCTTCTAGGTTTGATCTAAGAATGGTAGAAGCTTTCACTTCAGAATTAGATTTGAATAAGAAGAAGCCTTGAGGAACCTAGCAGTATGCTCTAACTCATAATCAATGGGGAATAGCTTAGGATTACAAGACCTCCTACCGTGCATACACCCTATAGAAATACTCTATGTTTGACAGACACCAAATTAAAATTAAATATCTACCTTAAGAAAAGTAAATACTTACAAAGCTCTCCTATTTTCCAAGATGTTGAGCAAATCTTTGCAGTTTGAGCGATTTGGTACCTGAAAACACAAATAATTCCAATTAAATAAAATAAAAAATAAAGTTAATCTTTCAAATTAACAACTAAACCGTTCCAGCAGTCCTCGGCAACGACACCAAAAACTGATCGTCAATCAATCTTAAACTATTCCTTCTTAGTAATAATTTCGTAGAATAGTACTAGTAAGGGTATCGTTCCTCTGAGGACTGTGCTGGTTTCGTTGCCTTTTATTCAAATTAATTCTAAAAAAATAAGATGGGTAATTGAATTTTGCTTGATTAAACTAAAACAATTAATTAAACTAACTAAAATTTCTAAATTGATTATCAACTACTGATTTTAAATCCTTTGGAAGAGAAAATCTAGGTTTCAAATACACCACTAACCTAATAACTAATCCCTATTTTAAATTTATTCTAACCTCTTAAATTGCAAACATTCTAGTTAGAGTGACAGCACGTCCCCTCTCAACTGATCAAGAAAAGTTCAAGGATTATATTCTAAGCATATCGTATCTTCGGTTAGCACGAATGATACACACTAATCTACGGTTGTGTAATCACTCGTCTTCCCTTAGCATAAAATATCTTCGAATTTAATCTCTTGATATATTAAAACCATTGCATAAAACCTATTTTTAAATTCTAAGGAAAATTAACACAAGTGATTTTAATTATAATTTCATAATACCTAAGATAAGGTTGAGAATTCCATTGAAAACAAATATAATTCAAATAAATCCTAGTTGTTGAAACAACCCTCTCATTATGCAATCAATGTTTTACAGATAAGAAATAAAAAATAAAAACAAAATAAAATGACATAGCTACTTGGCTAGGGTTTCATCGAAACCCTAGAATGAAAATTAGTTCATCGCGAGGGAGGAATGCATCATCTTCATAGATAAAGCTGTTGCATTCTTCTTCATGGCTTCCTTTGATCTCCAGAGCTTTTCTTTCTAATTCAAAATCTCTACATAGAATCTTTAATAATGGCCAGGAATTCTTCATTTTATAGAGAAAGAGAGAAAGATAGAGTCCTTATACAATAAAGACTTCAAATTTGGCTACAACTCTTATTCTCTCTTTTCCCTACGAAATTTGGGCCTTTAAGAATAGTCAAATTGGGCCCAAATGAAGTTTTTCATAGAAATACAAGATCCAGCACAGAGGGAGGGCGATGGATCACCTAGGGTGAATATCCCCAGTTTGCTTTGGGTTTTGATCCTTTCTTCTTCACTTTTGCTCCTGTGATCCTTCTAAGTCTGTAATGCTCTTAAAACCTTCAATTTTAAGCTCTTTTTCTCGTATGAACCTGAAACAAATGTAAACAACCAAATAGCATAAAAATATTTAAAAGAATACTCTACAGGGTTAACAAGTTAAGTTTGAGGTGCATATATGTATAACATTTAGCACCAATCATGTCGTAAGCCAATTAATGAGCTAAGGGGCTTCTACTCATTTGTTTTTTTGGTTAAAGGAACACAACACCTAATTACTCACACACAGTCAAACCTAAGGTTACCGCTAAGGTGCCACAAGCGTAAAGAAACCAAATCCTCTACGGTGATAACCGGATTTGGCAAATCCGCTTATCACCCCTTGAGGTCGCCACGTGTCCCTTTGACCACATTGGTATCTATTGACCATGAGAAATTTAGGATGAAAAACAAAAATGTCCACATGGTGTAAACACCCAATTTTTACACCCCTCCTTCAATATGGTTAACCATGGTTAAATCTCATTCTAACCCTAGGTCAACTCTAGTCAAACCCTAGACAAACCTTAGTCAAACCCTAGTTAAAACCTAGGTCTTAACCCTAGGTCAGCCCTAGTCAAACCCTAGTTAAAACCTAGGTCCCAACCTTAGTTAAACCCTAGGTCAATCCTAGTCAAACCCTAGTCAAACCATAGGCAAACCCCAGTCAAACCCTAGGTCAAAGGTCAACTCTAGTTAGCCTTAGCCTAGCCCTAGCTAACCCTAAACCCATAGGCAAATAGCCCTGAGCCCATACAGGGCCCACAGACCCTAGCCAAGCCCTAGGAAGGGGGGCCAGCCCTAAAAGTACAAAAATTCCAGAATGTCGGTACTCCATCTACCGACATTCCTTTTATGGTTAAAAACCGTACCACGTGGGGTGTATTTAAGGCAAGCTTGGCCCATTTTTAGAAAAGATCAGGAATTGCAGCAAAACATCTAACACCATTCTCAATCTCTTCTCTCAGGGGAATGGCGGTACTAGTTCTACCTTCATTCCCTATTTTTACGTGTAAACCAGTCTGCACGCCCCCTGCGCACTCCAGCTGCTCCAAGCACGCCTCTGGTCTCCTCCACTCCCTCCCTCCACCTACCCTAGTACGAATGCCCAATGAGTCCCAGGCCTCCCCTGCCATAAGTACTCACCCATCTTCAAATTCTGGAGAGGATCCAAAAATACCCAGAAGAAATCCTTGTGAAAAACCCCCCTGCATAATCCGAAGCATATCTCGCCTTGTATGGGAGTCCTGCGAACTTAGGGGATCAGCCTTGACCCTCATTTTCTTGGAGGTTACTTAGCCACAACCATTACCATCACCAGTAAAGCATGGAAAAATCAACAGGGTAGGGTGCTCCCCTACACCTTTTCTTTTTTTCTTCTGTAAAGCTCATGTGAGCTCCTGGTCCAATTCCAGGGGACTTTTGTTTCTTCCAAATCCAAGAGTAGAGGTCACCATGCCTTCCCATAGGCATGGGGGCCCTCTCCAGGGAAAAAGGTTGTTATTCGTCTGTGATCCGGCCTCACCATGGCATCAAGCCATGCCCCAGGATCCCCCAAACTTCTAAAGTGTCCTTAGACCAATAAAGAAAACTCTAGAGTAGCCCTGGTTCAAAGCCCATAAGAAAACATTAAAATTCTGAAAAAATTCAAAAATGGCGGTAAACACAGTACCACTATTTCTAGGCTTTCCCATTGTAGTGGCTCTGAGTTGAATTTTTGGGGTCCTGATCCATTCTAGGGCCTGGACTTGGTCCCTGAAACTCCCCCTGTCCTCCCCTGGTCCTTCTAGGCTTACCAGATCACTCTAACTATGGTTAAAATCCACTGAACCAGAGAGGACACAATGTCGGTGAACTATTCACCGAAATTCTGAGTTTTCTTCTTATTGGCACAAATGGCCACTGTAGGCCCAATCCAGACCAGGCCCATGACTTTCGACAGTTTCCTGAATACCCTCAAAGGTCCAAGACCCTCTTGGGTTCACCCCTGACCTTCACCTTGGCTGCAAAGCCACTATTTCAAAAATAGTGACATTGGTGATACTCACAGTACCGCCAATTCCATTATGTGAAGAAATAGAATTTACGGTACTGTATCTACCGCAAATTCCAATGCTTTTATATAATAGTGACCTTGCATAGGGCCCAGACCAGTAGGAGGTCAGTCTATGCCCTGCTGCACTGCCTGGGTCCACCTCAGACCTGCCTAGACCCTTAACCGGGGTTAGACTTAATCCCGGTTAACTTTTAACCATGGTTTAGACCATTTAGTTTTAGGAAAATCCGAAAAAAAATCCTTTAAAAATCTAAAAAATTGCGCCATCTCTCATGTTCCTGCTCGTCTTTCATACTCTATCTCTTTCGACCCGCCCATGATCTTCATATGGGTAAGTAGAACTAATAATCCCGTATTAAATTGTTAAACATCTGCAATCTATTTTCATAAATGTCTGCAAGGAACCAGATCTTTATACTTAGAATTGGGGCATAATTTTTTTATTTTTTATTTTTTGGATTTTTTGGGGTATGGATACTTGGAATTGGAGCAGATTTGTTATAAAATTTTTGGGAGTTTTAATTTTTCCAGTTCTAAAACAAACGCACCAAGTCACATCATCAATATTTTTTAGTTGTTTGAACTTTTTACCATGATAGCTCTTAATGTTATCTACAAACACTTGGGGGGGTAAAGCCCACACCAAGTGTTTGTAATTTTGCCAAAGTGAAAACCCTTATTAGTATTGTCTCTGAGACAAATACCCACAACTGCAACACAATACTCTTATCTTGTTCTATTCTATTATGTAGACAGCAACCTTACTCAACATTGTATGTATATGCACACACACATATATCAAGGATCATATGCATCCATAATTCTCTGGGTTGTTCAGAAATATGCACTCATGTTTGAATCTAAAATTCTAAATATAACTCATTCATTTAATGCAGTTATATATATGCATATGTTGTGCACTTGACTAACGTTCACCAGCAGAAATATTGTCTAAACAAACCAAAAAAATATGATTTGGACATTTTAACCATGATTAGCAATCCTAACCATGGTTAACTCACCATTTAACTTTGGTTAAGCAACCCTAGGCCTCCAGGCTTACACCCTTGTCCTCTGGGTCCTTGCCTTAGCCTCCGATCTTAAACCCTAGCCTTCGAGCTCAACCCATGGCCTCCGGGCCCAATCTTTTGGCCTCCAAGTCCAATCTCTTAGCCTCCGGGCCCATGCCTTAGCCTCCAGGCCCAATCCTTAGCCTTCGGACCCAACCTTAAGCCTCTGGGCCCAATCCTTAGCCTCCGGGCCCAATCATTCTAAACCATGCACTTGACCAACTCAGTCAATCAAACCTTAGTCCCCGAACTAAACCCTAGCCACCCCGATGCACACACACAATCTCCTAGTCTCGACACGGGCTCATGTGCTAGAACTACGCTCTGTCTGATCTCACCCCATGTGAGTACATAGGAAACCCAATCTAGGTTCGACCCTAGTTAGGATTTTCTCCTTTCTAAGATTAGTATACTCTAAAACTTAGGCATTTGATTAAAACTTTGACATTAATTTGGCTTATACCTAGAGAATAGGTCCATTGTAAAATGGGGGTCCTAGGGTGCCTAACACTTTCCCTGAGACTTAATCGAACCTCTTACCTAGACTCTCATTGAGATCGTTAGATCTTATCCAAATCCGGGACTTATCCCTCATAATTAATAAGTGGCGACTCGAGTGGGCCCAAAATCCGTGCTCAGACATGGTATCTATCAGTGTAGAAAAAAAGCGTCTAGCCAAGACTCTTAACACCTAGATTATGATATAGTGAAGCACTCACTAAATCTTAGCATCGCCTCACCTTGGGAAC
Organism: Tetracentron sinense; assembly: GCA_015143295.1. Lineage (NCBI taxonomy): Eukaryota > Viridiplantae > Streptophyta > Magnoliopsida > Trochodendrales > Trochodendraceae > Tetracentron > Tetracentron sinense. The sequence goes on along the minus strand of JABCRI010001069.1, from coordinate 43,354 downwards.
CCTTTATCGTATATGCATTACTTGGATGCTTTGACCACACTAGTATCTATTGACCATGAGAAATTATATGACAGTCCTTGTAGAGACCCAAAAATTTCTACGTATTGGAACTTGTGCAACTGAATGAAAACATTGAAATTGTGTTCAAAAATCTCAATTAATGTTATTCCGTGTTTAACTAAGTTAAACCATGTTGTGTGACCAAAGACTAAAGTGTACTATTAAGAAAATAAGAAAAACAAAGGAATCAGGGCAAACCGGTTGACCGACTGGTGGGAAAAATGCATAAAATCAAAATAGTAGCCTCCTAAGCCAAACCGGTCGACTGATCAGCAACTGGTCGACCGCCCAACCAAACCGGTCGACCATCTAGCCCTAAATTTGCCCAGAAATCCCAATTTATGTCGAATTTCGAGATTTAACAATTTTTAATTAACCCTATGCCTATAAATAGATCACTAACTCGTGGGTTTTAGGGTTTCAAACATTCTAAGAGTTTTAGAAATTCCAGAGAGAGTTTGCACAAGGTTTTTACAAGGAAAAGAAGGAAAAACTTGGAGATCTCATCCAAAACCATTCTCAAGCGATTAATCGAAGGGAAGCAATTCGAAAGGTACTATATATATTGTACTTTTAATGATGCTATGATAAGAATAAATCCTAATTAAGATCTGAATATGCTTTTGTTAAGGGTAATGAATATAAAGTGAAGGGTATGATCTTGCATGATGGAAACAAGGTATGGGGTTCAATGTTAGAATGGATTATGGGAAAATAATGTGATATGGTTATTGTTTTTAATGGATAATGATATTGGAAATTTTTATATGGTAATGAGAATGATGATATAGTGTTTCGAATGGATATATGATGGAATTGTTGATGGGATTATGGTTACGGATTTATGATCATGAGATTAGGGTTACGGGATTATGATCATGGAATGATGATTATGGAATTGAGATTATCAAATTGTTTTGATGTTAGCAACCCTATTAACATGATTTGAATGTAATAACCTACATGAATGATAAGTATTATAGTATGATGTTTACATGCTAAATAATGAGTAATTATGCATTTATGATGGTTGAATTTCGGATAGGTAAATACTTAGAGGATGATATTAACAACCCCAAATTCTCTAACCATCATTATATGGGTGGCTTTTGTGCACTTTCGCTTATAAGATATCAGAATCTAAGAGATAACCTAGATGAAATTTAATCATGACATTCAAGCACATTGTTCACGGCATGGTAAGTTATTAAGTCTACACAAGTCTCACATGATCATGCATGGATACAGAACTGACATAACTTTGGTGTGTAACTGGTATGGACATTGAAATCTGGTATAGACCTTGGTATTGAAATTTGGTATGGACATGAGAATTTGGTATGGACTGTCATGTTACTATTGTGATTTTACATGCGTATGCACATGCATCACAAGTCTCCACGGAATGATGATATGGATATGTTTACATGTTTCCGCACTCTGATTATGTAAAATATGGATATGTATGAAATAATTGAAATTGCATGATATGATATGTTATATTGTTAATTGTACTTTATATACACTGAGCGTTTTCAATGTTCAACCGAATTATTACTGTCAGCAGGTTTAGGAGGATTCGATAGTTGTGCTACATGACCTTGGATTGAGGAAGAATATACTGAGGAGCAGGAAGGTGATTACCAAAATTAAGAAGTTGATTTAGATCACTATCTATATTATTGATCCTTTAGTTAGTTGTTTTTATTTCAATTTTGAGAGAGATGTAATAAGATACAATTTAAGTTGATGTTGCTTAGGTTTAGTTTTGTAATTGAGATCATATGGGTGATCGGATTATTCTGCTAGTTTGTCAACAGTTTAAATAATTTATATTATAGAAGAAATTGTGAGGCTCACTTTTAGCATGCCTTTTATGTTGTTAATTTAATATGGATATGTAGTGTCATGGGTCCAAGGTCTCATTGACCAACATGAGATTTTGGGGCGCAACAGTCCCAAAGAATAATTATTGTGGGTGTTGGTAAAGAAAATAGTTGCGAGAAAATATATTGATATCATTAAGAACATGTATGGGGAAGCAGTAATTATCATGAAAAAAAATTGTTGACATGACAAATGATTTCTTTGTGATAATAAGATTACATCAAGGGTCAATTATGAGTCTTAATTGTTCTATATTGTAATGGATGAATTAGAGGGCTCATATTATATGAGAGGTCTCTTGGTGTATTTTATTTGCAGATTACGTAGTATTAATTCATGAAACTAAAGTGGGGGTAAATGCAAAACTAGAATTGTGGAGGGACATCTTGAAATCTAAAGGTTTCAAAAATAAGTCGGACTAAGACTGAATATATGAAATGCGCCTTTCGTAAGAACATAATTTGGGTAGAGGTGGTAGTTAAGATATATTATCAAGAGATGCCTCAATGTGACTATTTTCAGTATCTCAACTTAGTTATTCACAAGGATGGAGAGATTGAGGAGGATATTGTCCATAGAATTAGAACTGGCCGGCTAACGTGAAGAAGTGCTTCTGAGTGCTCTGTGGCTGATGCATTCTTATCAATCTAAATGAATTTTTTTATAAGACAATGATAAGATCATCTATGCTTTATGGAGCAACACATTGGGCTACTAAGAAATAACATATTAATAAACTTAGTGTAACCGAGTTATGGATGTTGAGAGAATGAGTGGCTCTACTAGGTGATATAATAAGGGAAAGTCTACTGAGATTGTTTGGACACGTTCAACAAAGACCATTAATGGCTCTTGTGAGAATGAGTGAATTGGTGCAATTCGATTCTATAAAAGGGCAAAAGAAAGGTAAGAAATGATGTGGATGGACTATGGAGATAGTGTGAAAATCTTTAATAAAACAAGTTTTACCAGAAGACATGCCTTTTAATCAAACAAGATGATAGAAAAAGTTTTGTCTTGTCGATCCCAATTATTTGTGATAAGTCATTGATGATTAATATTATAGTTATTGTAAATAGATGGTTTATGGGTCAGCTGACCAGCCAAATTCCGGAGGATAGTGCTAGTAGCACTGCTTGAAACAAGGTTTTCACCCAAGTTATGGATCTGGACACACATGGGCGCGTCTGCACATATGGACGGGGTGCTACCCCTGCACAGTTCTGTGTTACAGAGGCAAATAATTGGAGGAGAAGGGCAGATGAATTGAGGTAGTGAACTAGTCTCTGGTGGCTCGCCAAATGACTATGAAGGCTGAAATAACTGAAGTTAGAGACCGGTTGAGGGTGTTTCAGGAGTTCATGGAGCACAAGAACGCCCAACATTTTCCCTCCTTCCCCACACCATCCCCTTTTCTAGATCGCAATGCTACCCAACCTCTAGATGATCCCACTGGACCATTTTCTTGCTCATGTTGTATTACACAATTATTATTTCTAAAACACATTGTTGAGCAATATTTATTGTTTATGTTCACTATTTGGATGGTTTTGATATGTTATCTTTTTTTCATATTGAATGAAAAGGAATTAGCCATGTTTTTGTATATGCATGTTACGGAATGTGAATGAACAACTGTGAATGAACAGGTTACAGGTGTACAGGTTATTATGATTGTGCTAAAAAGATTATTTTTAAAAAATATATAGACATTAATGACGGAAATTAATCCAGCGCTAATGGTGTTATGGGCAATTCCCATCGCAAATGTGGCATTAGAGACAAAATTGTTATGGTCACAAATTCTTCATTAGAGACGGAAAATAAACCATCATTGTTAATAATTAGAGACGGCATAATTCCCGTTGCTGATGTTGTAAAATCTATCGCAAATACCATTTTTCATCACTAATGATCATTTTTTAAACAAACCGAAATAAACCCATTAGAGACAAAAATAAACCCGTCGCAAAATGTATTAGAGATAGAAAATAAACCATCATTGTTAATAAATAGAGACGAAACAATTTCCATCGCTGATGTTGTAAAATCCGTTGCAAATACCATTTTCCATCACTAACTATCCTTCTTTAACCAACCGAAATAAATCCATTAGCGACAACAATAATCCGTCGCTAAATAGCAATGGAAAATTATTACCATCTCTAAAACCCATTAGTTGCGGTCGCATTAGCAACAAATTAGCGACGAACACAATTTTTGTCGCTAATGATTTTAGCGACGAAAAATGGACTTTTAGAGACGGAACAATTCTGTCGCTGATCAGTAGATTTGTTGTAGTGGGATACCGAATCCACTGAGTACTTTGTTTAAGGGTTTATAATTAATAACTAGCCTGAGAACTCATCTTTCGAGTTCAGTAGCATTTTCAACATAAAAAAGTTGAGCAACTCCAGGGAGTAGAGCTAGGCCTAGTTAAGCCTTTTTTCTAAGAAGACCTTTAACTTCTTCTTCACAAAACACTAAGAGTGGTTCATTCATATGAATGGCATGAGCCTTAGTTGGGATATGTCTTTAATCGGAGTTTGTAACATATGGAAGGCTCATCATATGTTTCTTGTTGTGTAGCGCTAATTATTCTAGGTGAGGGGGTTAATGCCCAACATTTGGAGAGCAAATCTTCTAGTACGCACCTAATACCAAAATTGGTATTAGGAACCCACATACCCAATACTAGTGTTATACCGCAAACAACATTTGGTTTTATCTCATTTAATGCACTTTCCGGTATACAAACCAGAAAAGGATAAAAACTTCATTTTAGTTTTTGCCTTATGGTTTTCTAAATTTAAGGTTGTTAGGTTTTCTTACTTTATCTGGTGATTAAGGGACTTGTAAGTTGTAAGTTTCTTAGGAGCAGTGAAATTCAAGTTAAACTATGTCTCCTTTACTTTGTCGAAACTTGGCCCATACTAATGTTTTTAAAGATGGAACCAAATTCTCTTCGGTGATAGCAGCATTTGGTAAATCCGGTTATGCCACTACAACAAAACTACCGACTAGCAACGGAAATATTCCGTCTCTGATACGGTTTTTCCGTGTCTAATACTATTAGACAGAAATATTAGCCATCACTATACTGTTACGGATGCTCGCGTCACTAATGACATTAGAAACAGAACGAAGTATGCTCACATCACTGATGACATTAGAGACGGAACGAAGTATCCGTTACTAATATGGCATTAGACACGGAAGATTCCATGTCTAATACATTTATTCGGGAACAAATGCATACATTTATGTTGTGTCACTATTTTCGTCTCTAATGAAGCACTAGACAAGGAAATAGTTCCGTCTCTAATACCGTATTTGTGACGGAACTATTTTCACATCTTCCCATGGCTCTCCAAGTACACAATTTAGACAAGGGGTAGATGCATTTCTTGTTCAAATATGTACCCAGAGAACAATAGGGATGACTGACTAACAAAAATATTCTCAAATTGAGTGTGTAGGAGCGACTAATACATACTTCGGGATTATGCATTCTCAAGCTGTCTACACGGACAATTCAAGAATCATTTGCAAACAAATATTCCTCTTCATATACAAGACGAATCAGTTATTAGATGCAATGTAGTCCACGTAAGAACTAACCATCGTAATCTACAACGAATCTGTCCATAGTGATGATAAGAGAGATACTTATCAGACAATGATTCTTGAACGAGAGATCTAAGTTTCAATGCATGCACATTCACAATGACCTTGAGGGATGCATGAATCATTATTTGTCTTACAACCCAATGATCATAACTATATGGACAATCCGCCCACATGATAATGTACGTATCAAATACATTATCATGCTCCATTCGAACACAATTATGCACGTAAAGGATCAACAATCTCGAAGTCTTAACAAAAAGGATGAACATCAAATAAACATGCATTACAATCAAAGGGAGTCTACAATAAAAGTATTGAAAAGAATCCTTTTATCAGACTATACATCAAAGAGATATTAATTTATCTATTTTTAAATATTTTTGAGAGGTCTGGAAATCCAGAGCTTAAATCATATTCATTCAACTCATGCTTGGTAAGGAAAGAGTCGACCATGCCTACTTTTTTTTTTGGAAGGTAAGAGTCGACCATTACTCACCACTTGCGAGAAAAGTCACTTTGTGATTGAGCAAAGCATATATGGATTTTGGTTTGGAGTTCGTTCAAACTCGTAAAAAAGAAGAATGGCTGTGAAATTGGAGTAATATCCAAGGTTGTAGGCCTTAGGAGAAGGAATTCCTCAGGAGGACTCTATCATGGCTCTTCTTTTCTCTATAGTTGGTAAGGTAACAACGAGCTTAAATCATATTCGTGACCTGTTTTTTCTTCAAGAGCTCAAAGGATGAATATATCCTTGTGTTGGTCACACAAATCCTATTCTTCCATCTCTCGTCAATCCTCGTCTTTGTATCATTTTATAGATAATTTACTTCAGAATATAAGCAAACAAACAGAGAAAACAAGAGAATAATCCATGGCACTAAGCTTCTTCAGAGTATGGGAATATAGTTAGATGTTGGGACTTACTCAAACTCCCTGAATCTCAGTGCTTGAGTAGGTGTAGATATTGGACTTGCTCTTCCCCTCTAATTCACAATTTTTCTGAAGTGCTTTTTTTTTAAAACATATATTTTGATGAAAACTGATCCTATACCCATATCCTGTTACTTTAATGCGAGTAACCATGAGAGCTAGCAGAGGATCTAGGTACCATTAAAACTTGTCGATCTCATGAGCAACTTTTTTTGGTTGGGATTAAAAGTGAAATATCAAATGAAATAGAGAAAAATCCAGTATATCAATGAATTACAATCTGGAAGAAATGAAATGGAGAATAAGGAACCAAATCGTTTCAGTTTACCATCGAAATCGAAATATGAACATATAAGAACATATCAGATGCTATGAAAGATCTAGGGTTATAGAAATCCAGAATGACAATCAAATCAAAATTTAAAAAGAAATTATTACCGAGGGTTGAGAAGCTGATGATGAGTGTGGAGTTGGTGGCACTGTTGGTCTAGGGAGAGACAGAAATACAGAGAGAACATGCACAGAGTCCAGAGATAGAAAGCATAGAGAGAGAATGAGAGACAGAAATACAGAGAGAGAATAGAGCAGAGAGAGAGACAGAGACAGGAGAGAAAGAGATAGATAGAGAGAGAGAGAGAGCTCGTCAAAGAGAGAGAGCGAGAGAGATAGAGAGAGAGCACAAGGGACTTATGAGATTCGCGGCAGTGGTCGGAGCCGAGAGAGAGAGAGCTCGAGCTCGGTACAAGAGATGGTTTTAGGGGGAAATACAAGTTTCGCGGGTTAGGGATTAAGTCATCTGAATATAAGATTATTAAAGACGAAAATATTTCCGTCTATAATACTATTTTTTGCTTTAGAAACGGAAACATTTATGTCTTTAATCATGTATAGGATTTAGATATGGAAATATTTCTGTTTCTAATGATCCTTTAACTTAGAGACGGATATTTTGCGTCACTAACAACAACTTTCGTGTCTACATACATTAGAGACGAAAACTATTCTATCACTAATCTATGTTTTATTAAGAAAATGTACATAAAATTTGGAATATATATTAGAGACAGAATATTTGTGATAGAATTTGTTTCCGTGTCTATAAGTGAGGTATTAGAGATAGAACTATTTCCATCTCTAGTATTTTGTTGCTAGTCGGTAATTTTGTTGTAGTGTGCCCTTGATGTCACCACATGTCCCTTTTGATACCCTTAATTGTAGTTAAGATTCACTCACCCATTCTTAGTTTTTAGAAAAAATATTAATTTTTTAAAAAATATTTTAATTTTTTTTCTAAAAACCAAGGATGGTGAGTGAACTTTAGGGGTGGGTGAATCTTAACCACAGCTAACGGGTGTAAAAAGGGACACATGGCAACAACCTCAGGGGCATAACTGGATTCCCCAGAATCTAACTGTGGTTAAGATTCACTCACCCTTAGGGTTAAAACATCTAACTTTGTTCTTTAGAAAAAAATAATAATAATAAAGTTAACGTGTCTTTTAACTCCTTTAAACCTTGGTTAAGGTTCAATAACCCTTACGATAAAAGAATTTAACATTGGTTTAAAAATTAAAATTTTAAGGTGCATCCTTTAAATTCTTTTAACTGTGGTTAAGATCAACTAACCCTTAGGGTTAATGGATCTAACCTTGGTCCTTGGTATTTAAAAACTTTTAACATGTCCCTATCCATAAGGTTTAGTGAACCCTAACCATGCACAATTAAAGGGAGTCCAAAGTTAATTTTTTTTCTAAAATCCAAGGTTAGATGCTTTAACCCTTTAGTTGATCTTAACCACAGTTGAAAGGAGTTAAAAGAGGACAACTTAAATTTTTTATAATTTTTTTAAAAAAAAAGCAAAGTTAGAATTTTTAACCCTAATGGTGAGTGAATTAACCCTAGTTAAAGGGAGTTAAAAAGGGACATGTGTAACACTTTTTTGAGAACGGGCTCCGAAAAAATTTTAAATGCAGAAAACCCCAAGGCAAAAACTAAAATATCGTTTTTACCCTTTCTTTGATTTGGATACCAAGACAATGCAGTGAATGAGGCAAAACCAAATGTTGTTTGAGATGTAACACTGTTATTGGGTATGTGACCCCTAATACCAACTTTGGTAGGCATTGGATTATCTTAGGGATGGGTGAATCTTAACTACAATTAAGAGGTGTCAAAAGGGGCATGTGGCAGCGTCAGTGGCGTAATTGGACTCCACCAAGTCCAGTTATGGGAAAAAACAACCAATAGAAATAACCAGACGGAAAAGAATAAATCAAAACACACACACAAAGGAACACAAGAGATATACGTGGTTTGGCAACAACCTGCCTACGTCCACGGGTCAAGATCCGATCACTTCTTTATTCACAGAAACCTTGAGGAACCAGTACAAAAGCACTCAATTCATCTTCTCTATGAAAACCCAAAGAAGAATCTCTATCCATCTTCCCTAAACCTTTCCCAAACCCTAGTATGCTTTAACCCTTTCTATTATCTCCCACTCTCAATGCAAAAGCATTCCCTTGATCCTTTCAAGATGATTAGATTCAAACGCTAGACCCATAATCCCCTATTTATAGGCCTAAACAACAGACCTAGACTAATAGAAAGTCCCTCAATCGGAATAGGGGTTTCTCATGCCAAAACATATAAAGGCTAAAATAAAATTTTCCCGAAAAATTCCATGCAAAACAACGCCCCCGGGCGATCGATCCCCACTAAGGGCAATCGATCGCCCCTAGTGGGAATCGATCGCCCTCCCTTAATTTTTGCCAAATTTTAACAATCTCCACCTTTAGCGAAAATTTTGCGACACCTCCGCAACCAAGAGAACCGATTTGTTAATCGTCAAGCAAACCTTCAAGATAGAACACCGCATCGCCCACATCCAGAGAGCATCTCCACCTCAAACCAAAATCTCTCTCAAAATTTTGAAACACCATTTACAATTACCGCAAACCCGTTTGCAAATACCGTAAACACATACTTTGACCTTGTCCGCCTCTGCACCATCTGTGAAAGAGACCCACTAGCTACACACACCCTCGAATCCAACCTCGGAAAGCACTCAACAGAATTCGATAAAACATGGTCAAAACCCATGTGTAGCCTGAAAACTCATTCTCCAATCTAGAAGAATCCTGGACGAGGACATAGACCCGTCCTCTCTGTCAAAGACACATCATCACCATCTCCACCCTTACGAAAACTTACTGGAATACCCATCTCTGCACCAACTACGAAAGATGCTTTAGGTGAGCTTTCTACCCTCTGCACAACATCAGGTTTTCATTTTCCTACAGACCTTGTAGTCGCTCCACCTACTACCGTATTCCCCTCCAGAAAATATAATACACCACACTTCTTCTCCTTCATCAAAACTAAGCAACCCTGCTTTCCCCGCTTTATTTTGATAACTCCACCTGCAACTGTGTAGCAATAGCCATCGGAGTCTTATTGTCCGAGTGATATTAAATTCCTTCGCAACTTAGGGACACAAGCTACCCCTCCCAAAGTCCGAATAACTCCATCAAACGTTTTTATCTTCACATTACCAAACCCCGTGATTTCACATTTAAATTCATCACCCAAGAACACTTTTCCTGTCCCCTTTTGGAATGTATCAAAAAATTCCATATTTGAGCAAATATGACATGAAACCCCCGAATCTAAAATCCACTCACCAGAAGAATTGTCCATACCTTTGGAGACTATGAAAACATCTCCAATGTATTTCTCATTGTCTGTTCCTATTGCCACCCGAGAATCTTCTCCGGAAGAATTCCTCAACCCATCAGCACGCCTCGGACACTCCCTTTTGAAGCGATCTAATTCTTTGCAATGATAGCACTGGATCCCGCCTTTTCCCTTGGATTTGGATCTGCCCCTGCCTTTTCCAGATCCTCTCTCTAAGTCCCTTCCTCCTCCCCGAGCAACCATGGCATGATTATTCAAATCATGCGATGGCTTCTGCCTAATCTCGTAAGAGAGTAGCGCCGCCGTGACCTCCTCCATTAGTAATGTCTCCTTACCATACATGAGAGTTGTCCCAAGTGATCATATGAGTCTGGAAGAGATATAAGAAGTCTCACGGCCTGGTCTTCTTCATCCACCTTGACACCAACTTTCAACAGTTGATTCAAGATCTGGTTGAAGACTGCTATCTGGATGTTGGGTTCAGCATAACTTGCGATGAACATGATCTTAGCAACCCCTTACCATTCCTTGGAACCGGTAACATTGAGGTTCTAAACATACATCATGACGCTCAAGTGCATATCAATGGCCGGTATGCCGTGGACTGCTACAATTCGGGCGGTAAGAGACTCGAAAATATAAAGGCCTGGACGGATTTGAGTGAAAGTCCATTCTGGTTCTCGGCCACCCACAATATATTCAGGGCCATCGGATGCGACACTATCGCTTTCTTCAGCAAGATTTCGTAAGCGGGTGTGTATCCTTTTGCAACGATAAAGAAAGTGTAATGGAGGGGTCCTGCTCCGGTATCGGTTGTTGCCAGATCACCATTCCCCCGAAACTTAAGAGGTTTAACGTTACCCTTGAGAGCAATGACAACCACAATAAGTCCTGGAACTACAATCCTTGCAGCTATGGCTTCCTGGCCGAAAAAGAATGGTTCAACTTCACATTATCGGATCTCGCCGCTGATGGTCACGTGGATAGAGAAAATATTCCTGTGGTGCTGGACTGGGCGATCGGAAACAAAACATGTGAGGAAGTTCGAAGAGAAGACTCGGCTTCCCTTGCTTGTGCCCCAAATAGCAACTGCACCACCAATGGCCCTGGATATCGGTGTTACTGCAACAAAGGTTACCAAGGGAACCATATCTTTCCGCCAAGGTAACTCCATATTTTATATTTCCAATTCGTAGTTTAAAAAGTGATCCTTAGGTTCACCATAGCTCTGTTCTCCCCTGAGGGCAAGAAGAAAAGAATTTTGTGTAGTACTGCAATACCTTGTCTTCTTGCCTTTAGAGGAGTGAGGAGGAATGTCAGCCCTATTCTCACCAACCTCATGTCCAATTTGTAATAATTAAAGCACTCTCTCATGTTATATCAGATTTGTAAAAAGGCGGTAGAGGGTAAGAGTAGTTGATTCAAGAGTAGGGCTAACACAGTTGCAGCACTATTCAAGGAAGGTCAGGGAGTGAGATCCCATCCCCCCCCCCCCCCCCCAAAAAAAAAAAAAAGAAATACTAGTAAGACAGCAAAGTGCCAAGACCACACCCAAAAAAAAAAAAAAAATTAAGGGAAATACTAATTAGACAGCAAGGTGCTAAGACCACACGGAGACCGTGCATGTGATGAGTGGATCTCAAAAACATAATATCAGATTTGTAAAAATTTTGAGATCCGCTCATCACATGCCCGGACACGATGTGGTCTCGGCCTATGTGGTCTAGTAGCAAAGTCCAAAAATTAATGCGGAGAATAGAGTGGGCAAAATCCCCCAGTTTAAATGAGGTTGAGCTCCATTTTGTCGACTGAGCTCTAGATTTGGATCACATGCAGTCAATTGCACATGAACTCTCCCCGAAATCAATCTCACCCACATATCGACCCGCGTCCTCTTTTAACTCCTATTAGCTATGGTTAAAATTCACTAATTCCTAAGATTCAACAATATAATCTTAGTTTTCTGAAAAAAAAATTATTAAAGCATAAATGTTAAAAAAATGGGAAATGCTTTTGAGATCGCATAAGGGCCGAGACCTTGCACATGTGCGCGGGATTTCAGGTGGGGCCCATCATGTGAAGATAGGCCCCACCTGAAATCTCGGGCACATGTGCGAGGTCTCGGAGGTCTCGGCCCTAATGCGGTCTTATTAAGACATGTGGCGACAAGTGTATGAGAATAAGGGGGAGAGATATCAATGGGGAGAAGTCAAAATCATGGGGAGAAAATGGAATGACTTCTCCCCATTTTTTTGCCAACTGTCGCAAAATGCATGGAACCCCGAGACCTTTCTGGCTTCGCCAGAGACAATCAGAGGCCTTGACCTATATTGGGAGTGATTGAACTCGGAGTGAGTTGAATCACAATTGACTGTAATCCAATCTCACGCTGACAGTTTTGCATTTATTTAGAGTGATGAAACCTAAGGGTTAGTAAATGTTAACCCCAGTTAATAGGGACTGGCCTGTGGGTGCGACTGAACTCTCCTCGAGTTCAATCGCGATCCCATCTCAGCCCGGCTTGTGTGTTGACGCATATTGCTTAACATGGGTATGAAACACCAACAAATGCACATCCCATGAATTGCAATTGCAAAATCAACAAACCAAAAGGTGATTAGAGTGTGTTTTAATTTTGTTGGTGAAGACTTCAACTAGTGTGAAGACAATCCCTGCGAAGGGCTTTGCCACAATACAATTGGAAACTATAGCTGCTCTTGTAAAGATGGGTACCATGGCGATGGCAGAAAGAATGGGAGCTGTTGTACCCCAGATACTTTTCTAGTGATCATCGTTGTCTCAGGTACCTTTATGAGTTGTTTCGAAAATCATCAATGTGAAGGCATTTGGTGGAAGAGAATGATAAAACATTTAAAACTGGCTCTCAATGCAGGAATTGGTCTAGGCTTTTTGTTTGTATTTGCTTCCAGTTCGTGGTTATATTGGGCACTCAAGAGAAGAAGGCTTATAAAACTTCGAGAGAAATTCTTCCAGCAAAATGGAGGTATGGTATAAAAAAAAATGTGAGCGGAACAGTACAGCTGAAACTCCTTTAGATAATAGATCAATTGCAAATATAAAAATCTGATGATAATATTGGGCGATGAATATTAAATCTCATCCAAAGATAGTATGAGAGATGGAGATTGACTCAAACACTGATTAAATCAGTGGACAACAATAACAGGAGAGTGATTGGGACTAACACACCAACAGCTTATAACTTGTGGATAACTATCAGCATAAAATTTCTCTGATATTTTGCAATGGGTAAACGTACTCATTTATAATAACATGAGATCTTATCATTTCTCCTTCATCTTAGGAGATTGTTGCAGATCAATGGCTATAATCTACTACCCATGCAACAAACCCACAACCACCTCCTGTTAGACCGAGTCATCTTCCCCTTAAGTAGGAACTACTCAACGGATCATCAAAATCAAGCCTCCACATGGCTGACAAAGTATGACCACACTCTCATCATATCACCAATGGTTGAGTGACAAGTGGCATGCTCACACAATGCAATTTGTAAAAATAATTATATACAGATTAATGTATTTTGAAAAACATTAATGCCAAATATGATTGTGTGTGTGTGCACCATAGTATTATCATGTGAGGCTTTCCCAATCAAGGGTGTATTCCATCACATATATGATCGAGGGTTATAGACCAGCCGATTCCTCTATCGAGGGCTTTTGGCCACCCGATACCAACATCTCCCACTTGGCCATAAGCCTGAGATGTAATCAGTCGCTTCTCAAACCCATTGAAGACACATGCTTTACAAAATCTTCAGAACCGATGGGTTTAGTCAGTGGATCAATGACCATTTCCTTTGAGGGGATGAACTCCACTGCTATCTCTTTCTTTTGTATCACATCCAATATATAGTGATATTGCAGCTCAATATGTTTGCCTCTCAGTCCAATCTCACCATTTCTTATGGTAGTTATAACTGCCTCATTATCACACTTGATAATGATTTGACTATCGGCTATTCCTTTTAGATTCAAATCTAGTAGGAATCTTCTTATCCAGACAGCTTCCATGGGTGCAGCACTACAAGCCACAAATTCAGCTTCCATTGTGTATCTAGCAACACAACCTTGTTTTTTACTTGACCGGGAAACTGCTTCACCTCCAAATACGAAAATATAACCTGATGTTGATTTTCTATCATCTTGGTCTCCTACAAAATCAGCACACAGAACCCCATGACTTCTAGGTCTTGAGCCTGGTATGTTAGTTTATAATCTTTTGTCCCTTGTATATATCTAAGAATTCTTTTAACTGTAACCAGTGAGGTATACCAGGATGACTCTGGTATCTACTCACAAGCCCTACAACATAACTTAAGTCTGGCCTAGTACATAACACAGCATACATTAGGCTTTCAACAGCCTGAGCATAGGGCTTATTTTCCATTTCTTTCCTATCTTTTTCATTTGATGGAGACATTTTCTTAGATAGCTTTGTACCTTTACAAATAGGTGTATTCATGGCCTTGGATGTTTCCATTTTAAATTTCTTTAATATGTTATTTAAGTAAGTTTCTTCTCAGAGACTTAACTTCTTCAGTTTTCTATCTCTAATAATTTTGATTCCTAGCACAAAAGATGCTTCTCCCATGTCTTTCATTTTGAATTGGGATTTCAACCAATCTTTTGTTTCATTTAACATGTTTATATCATTTGATGCTAACAAAATGTCATCCACATAAAGTGACAATATAACAAATCCACTCCCACTATTTTTAGAGTAAATACAATGATCAAAATTATTAGGAATGAATTCAAACTTAATTACCGCATTATGGAAAGTGTAATACCATTGTCTTGAAGATTGTTTTAAACCATATAATGATTTATTTAATTTAAGAACTTTATTTGACTCACCTAGGATTTCATATCCCTCGGGTTGTCTCATAAATATTTCCTCTTTTAACTCTCCATTTAAAAATGTTGTCTTGACATCCATTTGATGTAATTCTAAGTCTAACTGTGCTACTATAGACATTAGGATTCTTATGGATGTGAATTTTGCTACAGGAGAATAGGTTTCATCATAATCTATTCCTTCCTTCTGAGTGAAACCTTTAGCCACTAATCTTGCTTTATATTTATCTATGGTTCCATCAGATTTCAATTTCTTCTTTAAAACCCATTTACATCCTATAGCTTTTCTCTCTTTTGGTAAATCTACTAGTTCCCAAACTTTATTTTTGATTATTGATTTCAGCTCTTCATTCATGGCTTCTTGCCATTTTTCTGAATCTGGTAAAGACATTGCCTCTCGATAAGAAAGAGGATCATCCATTTCTTCTTCATTTATAAGTGTGATGTAATCTCTTAAATATGAAGGAGGTTGTCTTTCTCTCCGAATTGTACTAATTGTGTCATGTGTTGGAGCTGGAGCATGAAAAGTTTTAGTTTCATTATTAGTCGGCCACTTTTCTTTTGGTATTTCAAAAATATCAATTTGCTTTATTACTATTTTAATATCTTCTAGAAAAGTAGCATCTCTACTTTCTATAACTCTCAACGATCCATCATCATGATGAACCACAAATCTATAACCCTTTTGATGTATCTGGATAACCTATAAATGTACACTTTATAGTTTTAGCACTTATCTTATTTCTATTCTGACTAGGTATCCATACATGGGCAGATGAACCCCAAACTTTAATATGATCTAAACTAGGTTTTCTACCATTCCAAAATTCATAAGGTGTCATACTAATAGGTTTTGATATGACCCTATTTAATATATATACAGCAGTTGATAAAGCTTCTCCCCAAAAATGTTGATCTAAGCTAGAGTGACTTAACATAGATCTAACCATTTCTAACAAGGTTCTATTTCGCCTTTTAGCAACTCCATTTTGTTGTGGCGTATAAGGCATTGTTTTATGATGCATTATACCTTGGTTTCTACAAAAATCATCAAAAATTTCTGAGGTATACTCACCTCCCCTATCGGTTCTTAATATCTTGATATTCTTTCCTAGTTGATTTTCAACTTCATTTTTGTACTCTTTAAATTTTTCTAGGGCTTCTGATTTTCTGTGAATCAGGTATACATGCCCATATCTGGAGTAATGATCAGTAAATGTTATGAAGTACTCCATACCTCTATGTGTTTTTATGTTTAGTGGACCACATATATCTGAGTGAATTATGGTCAATAATTCTTTAGATCTTTCGGCTTTGCCAAAAGGCTTTCTACTCATCTTTCCACTAAGACAAGGTTCACAAATATCAAAGTTTATATTTAACGTAGGTATCAAACCTATATCACTCATTCTTTTGAGCTTATCTTTGTTTATATGTCCTAATCTCATATGTCATAAATATGAGACATCATCATCATTCTCCACATTATATGCAACAGCGATATAAGCAGAACTAGAACCAATTTCATTAATAAATGATGAATTTCCTACATCCAATTTGTAAAGACAATCAGTCTTAACTCCACTAAATAAAACTCTTCCATGTTTACCCACTGACACTTTTCCTGACCTAAAGCGTACATCATAACCCTTTTCGTCAAGACGAGGTACAGACAATAAATTCCGCCGCATTCCTGGTACGTAAAGCACTTCAGTCAGGAGAATGGTGGTATGTTCTGGCAACTGGAGTCTTACAGATCCTACTCCCAAAACATCACAATATGTGTTGTTGCCCATATACACAATGGTCGCCGGCTTTCACCTCTCTCATCTGGACGAAAAGCTCCCTAGTCTTTGCCACGTGTCGGGATGATGCTGAATCATTCCACCACGCACTAGATTCACTGTCAACAACCAGTGATTCAGATACTACACAGACTAGATCACAAGATGGAGCATTGTTATTATTAGTAGAATTATTCTTTTTCTCAAGGCAGTTAAATTTACGGTCTCCAAATTTACCACAGTTAAAGCAGTTTCCAGTAAATGCCCTATTAGGCTGTCTCTTGAATTTATTAAACTTAAATCCTTTTCTCTTAAAATTCTTTCTAGTGGGTTTCAAATAATTTGACTTTGGCTTTTGGGAAGAAGTGTTCCCTTCAGAAAATTGTGGCCCAATAGAGATTAGTGATTCAAAGTCTTTTTTCTTTCGTCTTCTCTGTTCTTCAACTCCTAAGATCATAGGCAAGGATTTCATGCTCTTATTATTATTAGAAATATTAATAGCCACCACTACTGAATCCCACGAACTAGGGAGACTGTGGAGGACAATGGACACTTGCATCCTGTCTGGAATTGGATTGCCAGCAACTGCAAGTTCCTTGGCTATTACAGTCATTTTATTCACATGATCAGCAACTAAATCATTCTCATTCATTTTAGAAATATTATATTTTTCTATAAGCAATTGTATGTAGGATTCAGATGCAATTCCATAAGCAGTGGCAATAGCATCAAACATGCATTTAGCAGTATCATATTCCTTAAATATAATTTCCATATCAGGTTCCATAAATGTCAGAATAATAGACCTAGCAAGTTTATCATCATCCAAAAATTTCTCATATGCTCTCCTAACAGTGGCAGACAGGTTACATTCTCGAAGAGAAACAGGGGAATCAAGTACATACTCAACCTTATCTTGGTAGAGGATGTGCCTGATTCTCCTCTTCCATGTTGAGAAATTATTTCCATTCAATTTCTCAGTCTTACTAAGTTCATTGCTTATTGCCTTAGATGCCATGTTTTTCTAATTAAAAATAAATAAATAAACAGATTGGAACGAACTGACCCGATTTGGCGAATTAGACTAAGCTTGCTGCTCTTTTCTTTGTGCTATGTTGATATGAGCAGCAACAACGTTGTCGATAATGGCCGTTTGTCCCAAAAGAAACAACCTTCGACGATAGATGGATAGGCAAGTCACCAACAGTATACCCCAAAAAAAAAATATCCCGAATTTTCTGAGATTTAATCCGAGATCTTAGTCGAGATCGTAGCCGATAAAGAACAAATGCTTTGGAATAGTTGTTGGCAACGATTTTCCTTTCACCGTGAGTTTGTTTTTGCAGCAAAGAATGAAGGATTTGGAAAAAGGAAAACTTGCTGGTTTGATAATTACCGTCCGAAGCTTGTTGAGATGAAAATTGAAAAAACCTTTTGAAGAGTAGAAAACATGCTCAAAGACTTGTTATGGTGTAAAACAAAATATTCTCACATGCAAATAAAACTCTCTATGTGTGAAGCCTATACACCCACTCAAAAAGTTTAAAGCAAACACCTTTTTCTAGAAAGAGTCGTGATGAGTACACAACACTCAATCACTTGCATTTAAAGGTTTTTCTATGATGTAAAACACCAATCAGTGTCTACGTATTATACATAAGAGAAACAAAATAAGAACCCATATGGTATAACCGTGCTCTGATACCAATAAAAAAAAATGTGAGCGGAACAGTGCAGCTGAAACTCCTTTAGATAATAGATTAATTGCAAATATAAAAATCTGATGATAATATTGGGCGATGAATATTAAATCTCATCCAAAGATAGTATAAGAGATGGAGATTGACTCAAACACTGATTAAATCAGTGGACAACAATAACAGGAGAGTGATTGGGACTAACACACCAACAGCTTATAACTTGTGGATAACTATCAGCATAAAATTTCTCTGATATTTTGCAATGGGTAAACGTACTCATTTATAATAACATGAGATCTTATCATTTCTCCTTCATCTTAGGAGATTGTTGCAGATCAATGGCTATAATCTACTACCCATGCAACAAACCCACAACCACCTCCTGTTAGACCGAGTCATCTTCCCCTTAAGTAGGAACTACTCAACGGATCATCAAAATCAAGCCTCCACATGGCTGACAAAGTATGACCACACTCTCATCATATCACCAATGGTTGAGTGACAAGTGACATGCTCACACAATGCAATTTGTAAAAATAATTATATACATATTAATGTATTTTGAAAAACATTAATGCCAAATATGATTGTGTGTGTGTGCACCATAGTATTATCATGTGAGGCTTTCCCAATCAAGGGTGTATTCCATCACATTTATGATCGAGGGTTATAGACCACCCGATTCCTCTATCGAGGGCTTTTGGCCACCCGATACCAACAATTACAGGAGCAAATTGCTAGGCATAGAGGTGTATCGGAGATGGCAAAGATCTTCACTATACAAGACATGAAAAAGGCAACCAACAACTACCATGAGAGTCGAGTTCTTGGCCAGGGAGGCTACGGTACGGTTTACAAAGGAATTCTACCAGATAACAGAGTAGTCGCCATTAAAAAGTCCAAAATTATGAACCAAAGCCAAATTATACACTTCATAAATGAAGTGGACATTCTTTCTCAAATCAACCACAGAAATGTGGTGAAGCTCTTGGGTTGTTGTTTAGAGACAGAGGTTCCCTTGTTGGTTTATGAATTCATTTCCAACGGAACCCTCTTCGAGCACATTCTTGATAAGAGGCACGCAACATCTCTTTCATTGGAAAACCGTTTAAGGATCGCCGCCAAGACTGCTGGATCACTATCCTACTTGCACTCAGCACACTCCATTCCGATTCTTCACAGAGATGCCTAGTCTGCCAATATACTCTTGGATGATAACTACAGAGCAAAAGTGTCTGATTTTGGAGCTTCAAGGTTGGTTCCTCTAGAGGAAACTCAAGTGACGACACTGGTTCAAGGTACCTTAGGATACTTGGATCCAGAATGTTTTCAAACAGGTCAACTGACGGATAAAAGCGATGTTTATAGCTTTGGCGTTGTTCTTGCGGAGCTCCTGACTGGGGAGAAGCCACTATCGCCAGATAGAAGCAAGGAGCATAGGAGTCTAGCTATGTACTTCATTGCTTCCATGAAAGAAAATCGCCTCTTTCAGATTCTCGAGGATCGAGTTGTGAACGAGGGGCAGAGAGAGCAACTAGTGGTGGTTGCTGAGCTTACAAGGAGATGCCTGAAGGTGAAGGGGGAGGAAAGGCCGACAATGAAGCAAGTGGCTGCAGAATTAGACGGGCTGAGAAAGTTCCAAGAGCATCCATGGGTACAAGGGAAGCAGCAGGAGGAAACTGAGAGTTTGCTAGGTGAACCATCTAATCGTTTGGTTGGCAATGCTAGTGGTCAAGATAGTATGGAGAACCAGTTCATGATGTCATTGGAAATTGCACAATAATCCCCTTCTTGATCAGCTTCTAATTTGCACTTTTCTTTTTTTAGCTCATCAAGGAAGATTAGTCTCCCATTTCAATGATGGGTTTGAAATAGCAAGGCCCTCGCATACTAGACCGTGGATCTATTTACAGTATTTGTAACACTTGGGGTCTGTTTATCTATCTAATAAGAGCTATTTTAAATAAACCTAAAATTAGACATCAATTTGTAAACTTCTAATCATATAATAAGTTTGTTTGGTACTGTTATTGTTTTGCAAAAAAAAAAAAAACTCTCATTTATTAAAAGTTTGTTTGGTAACCTATAAAAACCACAGCTTATTAGAAGGGCATTTATTATCAATTCTAAAAATATTATTCTCTTTAAAAAAACTGATATAGAATGTGAGAAACCCAATTACAAACAATTCGACATTCGTATTGCAAAAGGACCCTGGGGGGATTTCTCTCACAACTGCTAGCTCCACGTGTTTCTGAATAATTGGTAGAAGAATGAAAAGTTTGTTGTGGAGTGGTTGTCCGACCTATTAAAGACACTCCGAAGTTTAATTAAGTCAGAATTGGGTTAAATGGATGCAAAAGTTCAATAAGTTCAGAGGTTTCATAGTTTAGGAAAAGGATCATTTTGTCTTCTTGGACTCACAAATTCATATATTTATAGGCAAACAAATGTCCAAATGTCAACACATGTAAGAGACAGCTTGTGCATTTTATTCTCTTTGCTGACAACTCTTATTATGATGTGATAATGCTTCTATCTTGAGACTCATGTGATCTCTATATAATCCTTAATTAAGAGCCATTATAATCATCTAAATCTATTCAATAATTGATCGGTGCTAATTATTACACTTTAATGAACCTCAAACTACACTTGTTAGTTTCTTAGAGTTCTCTTTTGAATCCTGTTATGGTACTTGGTTGCTTTTATCTATTTCAGGATCATGCGAGGAAAATAAGGCTAAATTGAAGAATTACAAGATGCGAAGCCTGAGAACAATATCATCCAAGAGAAGACCAGAAAGAAAGAAAGAAAGAAAGAAGAAAACTGAAAATAATTAAGTGACGATCAATCGCAGATCAAAACAATTATGATCGATCGTTCACCACCTTACGATCGATTGTCCATAAAACAGTAACCTACAAAAATTTATGACAAGTGATGACCGATCATTGCTCATTGGCGATCGATTGTCATGATCGGCCTTTTTTGGCCTTGGAGTTTGCGTGCAAGGATAAGGAAGTTAACCCTTTTGGGGGTTTCTAAAAGCCAAATTAACAACAAAGAAAATTCTCTATAAAAAAAAAAGGTCACTTGTCCTACAAAAGGTTCTGAATTTTGAGATTTTTAAAAAATAAGGCTCTGGAGATATGTGAAGGTTGGGTTCTTCGTGTTCTTCGTGTTCTTCGTTAAAATCAGTGTTCTTCGCCCTCACCATGAACTGATCTCTTTTTCTAGGGTTTAGATGAAACCCTAGCCAAGTAATTTTATCTCATGTATTTTATTTAGGTTTTCTCACTTTTATAAACAA
The DNA here is from genome assembly GCA_015143295.1 of Tetracentron sinense. NCBI lineage: Eukaryota > Viridiplantae > Streptophyta > Magnoliopsida > Trochodendrales > Trochodendraceae > Tetracentron > Tetracentron sinense. The sequence continues at coordinate 21,447 of JABCRI010001069.1, read as the reverse complement.
TGATTGCATAATAAGAGAGTTTTTCTTCAACCATATTTAATGGATTCAATATTCGGTTTCAATATGATCTTATCCTTGCCTTAGGTTTTAGTGCGTTGAGATTGAGATCATTTATATCATCTTTCTGTGATTGCTGATATAAATTTACTGTCGAATAATTGAATTATAAGATGTTCTATGCCTAGGGAAGACGAGTAATTTCGTAACCCTAGTTTAATGTGTATCACTCGTGCTAACAGTAAATAGGGAAAACTAGAGTTTGATCCCTTGAATCTTTCTTGTTTCAATGAGTTGAGACTTGTAATCACTCTCATCCCTATTGTTTACACTTGAGAGGCCTGAATGGATAATACATATAGGTTTAATTAGGAGGTTCTTGTTTCAATGAATTGAGACTTGTTGTCACTCTCATCCCTATTGTTTACACTTGAGAGGCCCGAATGAATACATGTAGGTTCAATTATGAGGTTAGTGACGGATTCAAACACCCTAGAACTTCTATCATTGTTATCACAAAAACTCTTAGTTTCGTTGATTAAAAGAGAAGTCGTTAGTTTAAATTATGTTCTTAGTTTAAAAACCATTAAATCAAATCAACTTTTGTCACTCCTTGACTTAGAAATAATCTTAAGAAAAAGATAACAAAACCAGCGCAATCTTCTATGGTTCAACACCGGCCCATACTAGTTGATATTATATGGAATTGTAACTATTACAAGGTTTATTTACTTGACAATCAATTTTTGGCGCCGTTCACAGGGATTATTGGAACTGTTTAGTTGCTTAATTTTAGAGATTAAGTCCGAGTCAATCTTATCCAAATCACAAAAATATTTATGTTTACTGAATTCAAATTCCTTTGATTGACAGGTACCAAATTGCTTGACTTGAAAACCGCTTGGCAACAGCTTCCTCAAATTCTGGAAAGCGGGAGAGAACATTGTAAGTATCTACTTCCTTTAAGTTAAAAACTTAGATTCATCTTGCAAATTGGTGTCAGTCAAATATAGAGTACTTCTCTAGGATGTATGCATGATAAACAGTCTTGTAATCCAGAATTATTCTCTATCAATTCAGAGTTAGAGCGTACCGCTAGGTTTCTCAAGACTTCAGCCTGATTCTATTTCAACCTAGAAGCTACTCCTTTTTCTACAATGGCAGAAGAACAAGAACCAAACAAATCCTTGAGTGAATACTTTATTCCTTCCACATACTCATCTCCCGCATACATCCGATTGTCGGACACTACAACAGTCTACCATGAAATTAAGTCTAGTACAATCCAAATGTTACCATCTTATCACGAAATTAATAACGAAGACCCTTATAAGCATCCCCTTGCCAAGGACAACAAGGGCATCCAATGCTATTTGGGTTGTAGTTGATCGATTGACAAAGTCTGCACATTTCCTAGCATATCGGACTACATCCAGTATGAGCCAGCTTGTAGCCTTGTACACTAAGGAAATAGTTTGGTTGCATGGGATGCCAGTAAGTATCATGTCAGACATGGATCTGAGGTTTACTTCTAAGTTCTGGAAGATTTTTCAGGATGCTATGGGTTCCCGTCTGGACTTTAGCACTGCCTTCCATCCTCAGACTGATGGGCAGACCGAGAGGGTGAATCAAGTTATAGAGGACATGCTCTGAGCCTATATGTTAGACTTCTGAGGTAGTTGGGAGAATCATTTTCCATTAGTGGAGTTTGCTTACAATAACAGTTACTAGGCAAGTATTTAGATGGCACCTTTCGAGGCCTTGTATGGGAGAAGTTATAGAGCTCCTCTTTACTGGGATGAAGTTGGAGAAAGAAAAGTTTTGGGGCCTGAGTTGATCGAGCTGACTGTTGAGAGAGTCAGGATCATTTGGAAGAGGTTGAAGACTGCTCAAGACAGGTAGAAGAGCTATGCGGATACTCGCCGCAAAGACTTAGAATTTCAGGTTGGGGATTGGGTCTTTGTGAAAATTTCTCCAAGTCGAGGGATTATGAGGTTCGGAAAGAAGGAGAAACTTAGTCCTAGATATGTGAGACCTTTTGAGGTGATCAAGCGTGTGGGTGAAGTTACTTACAGAGTAGCTCTACCTCCTCGTATAGCGGCGGTCCACAATGTCTTTCATGTTTCCATGCTTCAGAAATATGTGTCAGACCCATCACATGTCATTGATCTTGATCTAGTGGAGATTGGAAAGGATCTCACATTAGTGGAGTAACCGGATCAGATCTTGGATCATCGAGATCAAGTCTTACACACCAAGACGATTCCACTTGTCCTCGTGAAGTGGTAGCACCATTCCGCGCGCAAAAGAGGCTACTTGGGAGTGTGAGGCAGAAGTGAGGGAAAAATACCCTCATTTGTTTGTAAAGTTCATGGTTGATTTTCATGTAAATTTTTTCTTTTGTATGTTTTGTATCATCCAATTTCGGGGACGAAATTTCTGTAAGGGGGTAAGGATGTAGAACCCCGGATCTTCGCTTGCGTAGTGATGCGAATAGTGCCTTCAAAGCCTAAAGTCCTAATGAAATTGTGGGTTCATGTTTTAAAATGAAATGAGGTTTCAAATGAATAAAAATATGTATGGAAAGTGTTTTGGGGGGTTAGGGACAAATGAAAAATGAGAGTATAATATACTCCAAGTGTCAAAGAAATGGATGCCTAAACATACCCTCAACTTTAAAGAGCTCTAGATTTCTCACTGCTGATTGGAATCAAGCGATTCTTGAATTTTTGGAAAGATATCAAAACCCTCTTCGAGATTCATGTGTATCACTTTTTCAGATTTTGAGTAGAAGTTGGGTCAAACGTCAAAATTCTGAAAACTAGTCTGCTGAAATTCTGGGCTGCTGAAATCCATTTTCAGACCAGTCAGCCTTAGATCCAATTTAGACAATTAATAACTCAAAATTAGGATTGGTCTATTAGACTCAAAATTGTTCTCATTTGAAAAACTAGTCCAACGCAAACTAAATCGTCAAAATCCGATAAGCGAGTCAAAAGTTATGGTCAAAATACCAAAGCAGGAAAAACTCAACCAAGTCAGAGTACTCACTCGTCGCTGAGCGCCATTCACTAGTCGACGAGTGCGAACCACAAGTCGACGGGTGAATGCCCAAAACACCCCAAACCAACCTAGAACTCTTCCACCGACCGTGGGAGATATTTTGAGATATTTTGCAAGGACTTTTAAGGGTTTTGGCAACCCTTAGACTATAAATAAAAGGAGATTTCGTGGGTATAGTTTACTAAACCCTAAGCATAGATTTTGGGGAAAATTGAAAGAGAAGAAGAAGAAGAACTCTGTGATTTTCAAAGTGTTCTTCCCAAAGTTGAAGCTAGGTTCCATTCTTGTTCCAGGAGCTCAGGCTTCACTCCTTGAGTGATCTCAGACTCAAATTTCATACTCAAGGTGATTCTCAAGCTTGGATTTCTCCAATTCAAAATACTGTTCGTGTCTTTTGAGAAAAGGGTTTTGACTTTAGTTTTCTCAAAGCTTCAACCTAGTTTCCTCAAGCTTGATTCTTGTTCTACAGAAGTGTAAAAACTTCCTTTTGAGGTAGATACAATCTACTATCTACCCTTGTGCCATTATTTTTAAGAAAAACTATATTGCACAGTATGCTCTTGGATGATGATTTTGACATTGGATGTAAAATATCACTAGTATTGAATTTCTATGAATATGATTACATGTTTACAAACTCTCTAAGGATACTATGATGTTCACAAGTACTCTATACACTCTATGTTAACAAGTATCGCATGATTCGATGATTTCTTGCAAGAACGGTGTTTTATAAAGTTCATAAGTAAGGTTTTTGTCAAAGAAATCTCACAAGTTCACAAGTATTGATAAGGCCAAACAGTGGGTTGGTAAGTGACAAGGCCAAACTTTGGGTTGGTGTTCTAAGATCGTTTCAAAGCTCACAAAGAATCCCACTATACATGGACTCACAAGTAGTCATGTCTTACAAGCTCACAAGTTCACAAGAAAATCATGCTTACTCAAATCTCGCATGCTCATAAGGAATCCCAACTATCGCAAGAATTCACAAGAACTCACAAGAACATGATTATCATATGACTTCACAATATTTATATGGTTTTGATTTCACATGAACATTATTAAGGAACTGATTTTGGGAAACTACTTTCAAGAATGCTACTCTCTATGCTTTTGCATTTCCATGATATTATTTATTGTTAGCTAGTAGTTTATATGTGACTGAATATTCCATGCTCAGTCGAATTATTGACTTCGGCAGGTTCTTATGACGTGTATGCTCCTGAGCGTTAGGTCGAGAAGGAATACTACGAGCCGGAGCCTACCATGGACCATCACCAGGATGATGGAGCACGAGATAGGTTGCCCTACCCAGACTATTGCTGAGAGAGATAGGAGAGGGGATTTTGTGTATGTTGAGAGTGGGACTTGTCCACTCCCTATTTTTTGGATACGTTCTGTTGGTTCAGACTTGGACCGAATTGTAGGAGTGTTTTATTATACATTGTTTTTGGTTTGTTTCTGCGAGATTCAATCTCCTCACTCATGGCTACAATCCACTTTGCTGATTCTTCACTAGTAATGGCCTCTTGATAGGTACTAGGTTCCTAAACCTCAATGTCTTCTGTCACACTAAGAGCATATACAACCAGGTCTTTAAGATGAAGGAAGGAACTCCAGGGGTGGAGGATGCAAGGTACAAAGCTCGATTGGTGGCGAAAGGTTATTCACAGAAAGAGGGCATTGATTTCAATGAAGTGTTCTCACCTGTTGTGAAGCACAGTTCCATTCGGATGCTACTTTCTATGGTTGCTTATTTGATTTTGAGCTTGAACAGCTTGATGTCAAGACTGTTTTTCTGCATGGTGAGCTAGAGGAGCAGATTTACATGCATCAGCCTCAAGGGTTTGAGATTGAGGGAAAGGAGGACCATGTGTGCTTGCTGAAGAAATCTTTGTATAGTTTGAAACAATCTCCTAGACAGTGGTATAAGCGGTTTGATACTTTCATGATTATAAAGGACTACTGTAGGAGTGAGTATGACAGTTGTATCTATCACAAGAAGTTGTCTGATGGTTCGTATGTTTATTTGTTATTGTATGTTGATGACATGTTGATTGCTTTTAAGAACATGTCTGAGATCAAGAATTTGAAGACTCAGTTAAGCAGTGAGTTTGAAATGAAAGACTTGGGTGCAGCCAAGAAGATATTGGGAATGGAGATTCACAGAGACCGAAAAGCGGGCAGATTGCACTTGTCTCAGAAAAGGTACATTGAAAAGGTACTGGAATGCTTTGGTATGCAAGGGTCGAAGTCAGTGAGTACTCCACTTGCAGCTCATTTTAAACTTTCAGCTGCTTTATCACCGCAGACTGAGGAGGAGGTGGAACACATGTCACGTGTTCCTTATGCTAGTACTGTTGGAAGCATTATGTATGCTATGGTTTGCACTTGGCCAGACATTTCACAGGCAGTTAGCGTGGTAAGCAGGTATATGGATAAGCCTGGAAAAACCCATTGGCAGGCAGTGAAATGGATACTTAGATATTTGAGAGGTTTGGTTGGTGATCTTGGGATGCAGCAGGAGCAATTTACTGTGTTTTGTGACAATATATGTTGTGTGTTTCATAAGGTGGTATGTATGCCTCATGTGTCATATGAGAGGGTATGTCACGGCAGTCACGAGCTAAAGTATCCCTAACTCCTAGGGGGTATTTTCGGTCGCGACAAGCATCGATATGAATTTAATGAGATCTGCACAACCTTTAGGCTGCAGAATTTTTCAGATGATGCCCTCAGTTGTGCCTCTTCCCATTCTCCTTGAAAGATAAAGCCAAGTATTGACTTAACTTTTTAGAGGTTAACACAATTCACTCTTGGACTAAATTGCAACAAGAATTTCTTTATAAATTCTTTCCCATAAGCAAAATCAATCAAATGAGGCGAACCATCACGAGTTTTTCTCGAATTGATGGTGAGCTATTTCATGAGACTTGGGAGAGATTCAAAATCTTCTCCGTAAGTGTCCTCACCATCAAATTCCTAAATGGCAACTCGTCCAATCATTCTATAATGGATTTCCTCAATACAACCGTCAAATGATTGATATTCCTTGTGGAGGGACATTTATGATGAAGAGTGAAATTCAGGCATGTGAACTCTTTTAAAATCTGAGTGAAAACTCTCAACACCATGCCTCCAACAATCGTTTTAAGAGACAACCTTCCACCTCAAATCTCAAGAGAGACATCTATGAAGTATGCACTTCTATTTATGTCTCATCTAAAGTAGATGAGTTGTCTCACAAATTGGACCAACTCATAGCTACAGGGCCGTCTTCCTATAGACATCCTCATCATCCTCCAAATCTTAATGAGGTATGTTCGTTATGTTCCAGCCATGCATATCACATTCATGAGTGTCCCTCAACATCCCAGTTTTCAGAATATGTCCAAGAGCATGCAAATGCTGCCTACACTCACCCGGGTAATGATCTATACTCGAACATCTATAACCCGGGGTGGAGAAATCATCCCAATTTCTCATGACAACCCCAAGCTCAAGGAAACACTTTTCCCCACGCTCAAGGAAACTCCTTTTCCTAACCTTAAATGCCAAACAATTGGCCTTCCCAAAATCATTCTAAATATCAATCTCAATAACAATTTCAACACTTTAATCATCTCCCTCCTCTTCAAAGGAACCCATCTTTGGAGGATAAAGTGTTGAATGCTCTAAAAGGGTTAGAAAGCAACACCTAATTACTCCATTCTCACTCTGAATCCATTCAAAAGCTTGAGTCCTAAATGGGACAATTAGCTAGTTTCATTAATAGGAGAGTGGAAGAAATGCTTCCAAACCAACCTGTGAGCAATCCTGAGGGTGAAAATCAAGTTGATGACCCAAATCGAGAACATTTTTAGGCCATTACAACCCTAAGGAATGGAAAGGTAGTAGACAATCTGGTTAGGGAAAACCAAGGCCCTAGAAAAGAGCCCATAGTTGATCCATCAAGTTTTAAGGGCGAGGAAGGGAACATCAATAAGAAAGACCAAGGTTCTTCTTCATCTTCACTTATTCCCATTTCTGAGGCACCCTACATGCCTAAAGCTCCATTCCCAACATGTTTAAAATACCCATCCCCCTTTGACAAAAAAGGAATAAAAATGGATCATATGGTTGAGGTCTTCAAACAAGTTAAGATCAACATGCCTTTACTCGATGTTATCAAGCAAGTGTCGGCTTATGTCAAATTTCTCAAGAACTTGTGAGCCCAAAAACGTAAATCAAGGACTTATGTGTCCAAAAAATTCCTTACCGAGCAAGTGAGCTCAATCCTTCAACACTCCGCTCCTCCAAAATTCAAGGACCCCAGTGCTCCTACCATCTCGTGTATCATTGGAGATCACTTCATTGATCGGACACTCCTAGATTTAGGAGTAAGTGTTAACCTTTTCCCCTTCTCGGTCTATGAAAAACTTGGTTTGGGTGAGCTTTGCCCTACATTAGTCATCCTGCAATTAGCAGACAGATCAGTTAAAATGCCTAGAGGAATTATTAAAGATGTCTTAATCAAAGTTGACAAATTATATTTGCTCGTCAACTTCTTAATTCTTTATATAGAACCAGTCTCGAATCCTAAAAAGCAGATTCTGGAGATCCTCGGTCGACCCTTCTTGGTTGAACTGGGGTGATGGATATCTCTTTTGGAACTATAAAGGTCCGGTTAAACATCTTCAGTACTTCTCAACAGCCTTCGAATGATGAAGAATGTTTCATGGTTGATTCTATTGAAGAGATAATTGAGAACACCCTTCCTTACATCCTATCTAATGATTCATTCGAGGCATATTTGGCTCATTTCAATACAGATGACTATGATGTTGAGGGATCCATTAAAGAAGTCAGCCACCTTTTAAATTCAACGCCTCTTATGGATTGCCCTTCATGGAAAGTCCGGAATGAACCTCTTTCCACCACCTCTAGAATCTCAGCCATCCCATCTCTCGAGGCACCACCCACTCTTGAGTTAAAGTCACTCCTAGCTTTACTCAAATATGCCTTTCTAGGACCTAAAGACACTCTCCCTGTCATTATTGCCTTTGATTTATCAGATGACCAAGAGAGTAAATTGATGGTTGTGCTTAAAAAGCACAAGGGAGCTATGGGATGGACCATTGCTAATTTGAAAGGGATCAACCCCTCTGTGTGCATACATCGCATCCATCTTGAAGAAGATGTTAAACCTTCAAGGGAGGCACAACGGAGATTAAACCCAAACATAAAAGAAGTGGTGATGAAGGAAGTTGGGAAGTTACTTGTTGCGGGTATTGTATTCCCCATCTCGAATAGTAAATGAGTAAGCCCCACTCAAGTGGTACCAAAAAATTCTGATATCGCAGCTGTGTTGAATCCGAAAGGAGAGTTAGTCCCTACATGTGTAACTACAGGTTGATGTGTTTGCATTGATTATCGGAAACTCAGTTCCATGATTAGGAAAGATCACTTCCCACTTCCATTCATTGCTCAAATCCTAGAGAGGTTAGCAGACAAGAGCAACTATTGTTTCCTAGATGGTTATTCTGGATATAACCAAGTGTCTGTTTATCCTGGGGACTAAGAGAAAACCACCTTCAGATGCCCTTTTGGCACTTTTGCTTATAGGCGCATGTTATTCGGCCTATGCAATGCACCTATGACTTTTCAAATGTGTTTGATGTCTACTTTCTCCGACATGGTGGAGAAATTTTTCAAAGTTTTCATGGATGATTTTTCTGTATTCAGGACCTCTTTTGATGATTGTCTCCATAATCTAACCTCAGTCTTACAAAGATGCGAGGAGACAAATTTGATTTTAATTTGGGAGAAGAGTCATTTCATGGTTAAAGAGGGCATTATTTTGGGACAATGTTGTGTCCAAACAGGGCATAAGGCCAAGATCGACCTTATTGCAAGTCTCTCTCTACCAACCACGATGCAACAAATTCAATCTTTCCTTGGTCATGCGGGGTTTTACCGTCGCTTCATTAAGGATTTGAGCAAAATTTTTGGACCCTCGAGCAATTTACTTACTAAGGATGTCCCTTTTTACTTTGATAAGGCATGTCTAGAGGCCTTTGACAAAATCTAAAATCTACTCTCTACAACCCCGATAATGCAGCCCTTAGATTGGGGATGGGATTTGATCTGGATCTCACCGGATCAAAATCATCTGGCCTAATGCCTTTGCTTGATATGTGGCGATAAAGGGGGAGAAGTCATTTCATTTCCCTCCTATTTTTTGACTTCTCTCCATTTGATATCTTCTCCCCTTTTTATCACCACATGTCACTCACAAAGGAGAGGCCAGATGATTTTGATCCGGTGAGAGCCAGATCAAATCCCATCCCCTCAAAATTGGTCTCTCCCTTTTGAATTGATGTGTGATGCCTCAAACTATGCAGTCGAGGTAGTTTTAGGGCAAATGGTGAATAGGACCCCTCATGCTATCTACTACGCTAGTAAGACTCTCTGATGCCCAACTAAATTACACAACTACCGAAAAATTATTAGCCATAGTCTATGTCCTAGCAAATTCTGATTCTATCTCCTAGGATCCAAAATCTTGGTGTACACCTATCATGCCACTTTGCGGTGTCTCCTTTCCAAAAAGGACACTAAGTCTAGGCTGATTAGATGAATCCTCTTACTTCAAGAGTTTGACTTAGAGATCCGGGACAAGAAGGGTTCTGACAACGTGGTCGTCAACCACCTATCTAGACTCAAAGTCAACTCTTCTCAAGATCCGTGCCCCGTTCAAGACTCCTTTTCGGATGAACAACTGTTTGAGGTCCACCAAGTGCAGCCACCTTAGTTCGTCGATATTGTTAATTTCCTCATAGTTAGGAAAATTCCTTCTCATTGGTCCAAAGAAGACAAATCCCGATTCTTTGCCCAAATTAAATACTTTTTTTGGGAAGATCCGGAGTTGTTTAAATATTGCCCAAGCTAAGTGATCCGACGATGTGTGTCTGAAAGTGAGGTTCATAGCATGCATTTTAACTTTTTGTCATTCTCTTGCATGCGGAGGTCACTTCGGAAGGAAGAAGACCGCAACTAAGGTTTTACAAAGTGGTTTCTATTAGCCCTCACTCTTCAAGGATGTTCATGACTTTTGTCGGGCTTGTCTAAGGTGCCAACAAATGAGAGCAATGTCCCGAAGAGACATGATGCTGAAAGTATGCCTCTTTTTTAATTTTATAAAATCAGTTCTTGGAGAGTATAAATCGAATTCTAAGATCTGACTGTAGTTCTAATTGATTTTATTCAATGAAGGATAGAACAATACCTACAAGACTTTGCATGTGAAAAGTCTCATTCGCAATTCAAAAGATAGAACAATACCTACAAAACTTCGCAAGTGAAAAGTCTCATTCACGATTCATACGAACCTTCTTTTATTCTCTAACGCTTTTCTCCAATGGAATCTAATGACCTTTTTGATCCAAGCTCTTTAATCTTTCTTCTTTTCTTGATTACAAGAACTCTTCTTGATCAACAAATAATCAATCTTGATCTTCAAAGAATTAATCTTGATCAATTTTTAAGATCAAAATTCAAACCAAGGTTGAAGATGGGAGAGGGGTGGGCATGAACTTTTGAGAGAGAGAGAGAGAGAGAAAAATTTTTTTTGATAGTTGGACGTTCCACACTAAGGGTCTATATATAGACTCCCTTGATTGCTAACTTGTAGATCAAGTCTAACTCCACTTTCTAATTCTAATCCAATTAGAATTCTCTTTCTATTTTAATTCCTCATTATCTCTTTCTTATTCTCTAAGAAATAATAATTAATCACTAACTTTTAGTAACTAATTAAAGAAGGAATTATCAATAATATGGGGCATCCCACCCTAGGTGGGCCCCACATATCTCACTCCCCTTTTTAAAGTTACACTCCATATTGGATACCTCTTGATCTTTATAAAATTCTCATATGGGTCCTACCTAATTGGTTAATCACATCTTATGTGATTTCACCTATTAGAGCTTCACAATACCATATAGTGAAATACATAGAGAAATTAATTAATTTAATTCTCAATTTTATTAAAAGCTTTAAGAAGGTCCTAGTGTGTAGGATCTTAAGGGATCTCCTATTTGCAGTTGTGGGACAAGTGCTTCACCTTTTAGGGTGTAGCTTTATTGTTAGGAAACTCTTTCCAATAATTCTATTAAGATCATAGAATGCTATCTAAGTCACTGGAATTCCACTTATCATAATAATGTCTATTAATACAATGTGACTAACCCATAGAAATTAGAGAATTACTTACAAATATATTCTATTAAAAGATTAGTTTATACATACGTCCTTCTACCATCTAATATCGTTATAAGATTATGAGACAATATCTTGTACTGTCTGTAATCCCTACCTTATATTGAGAACTCTTTCTCTTTGATACCTTTAGTCAAACTTGGACTTTCAAATATAATTTGAAATTCATTAAAAGATTAATAATAATTACTTTTCTTTAATTCAGGAAATAATCATTTCGATAAACACCAACTGGATTTCCAAGTCCGGTTTGAGCGTGCACACACTTCTTCAAGTATAGCATACATAACTCAACGAGCCCGTATTTAGTCCGATGTGTTGGACATTGACGATTGGCTACATCAAAACTATACATGCAAATAACAGAGAAGATGTCGACCTCTCAGATTAAGGATATTCTGTCAAATGGACTACCCTAAATATATAGACAATATATTTCTAAGTGTATCCACTATGCAATACTGTTACAATATAAATATATGTTACTTATATCCACATCTTAGTCAAGAGACTCTTCTCTCAGTGATTGAAATTCATCACTACATCTTATGGAACTAACCATGTATAAGTTAGTAGGAATATATTCTCCATATGTATCCTAAATAACTTAGAACATACTACAAAATTCAAGGTTTTTAGTGGCGGTTCAAAACTGCCGCAGGAATTGATAAAACCGCCGTTACACAAATAAAGGTGGTTTAAATAGCTTATCGCAGACGTCTCTTACGACGGTTTTAATAACCGTCTCTATAGATGAATTTATAGAAAATGGATTTTTGACTAGTTTAAAAAAAAAAAAAAAAAATGGGGTGACCTAGTGAAAACCGCCCAAACCAGTGTGACCCAGTCGACCTGAGTGGTTTTTGTTGAACCTTCCGGGTCATGGAAAATGTATTTTTTGACTTATTTATCTTAAAATACAATATATTAAACAAAAGTAGAACTCAAGCCAATGTGAGGTGAGATCAAACCATTCTTTTTTTTATTGATTTGAAAGGTTCGTATATGTTTTTTTGCTTAGTTTTGAAATTTTGAATAATAATATCATTTTTTATTAGTTCATAATTGGGGTTTTCCATTGATTTCAAGAGGTGCTTCCTCTTATTTAAATTATGTATTATTTTAATCTCTTGAATCACCCAAAAAATTATATATCTCGAATCAAATTTGTTAATCGGGGAAAAAAATTAATATTAAATATTTTTAGCATTACTTAGTGTCGTTAGGTCAACCTGAATTGACCCGACGGTCCGACCGGTTTGGACCAACTCACCCCCTTGACCGGATTAATGTCCGGTCTGAGTTTTAAAACATTAGATGTGAGGGTTTAAATGCTCTTGATGATTCATCGTTAAATCCTAATGCTATAATGAGGGCGGAAGCTGTGGGCTTTTGCTCAGTGTTATAAAAACTTGGATCGACCCGTCTGGTTGGACCAGTTGACTCGTGAACTAGGACCCTCAATGGGTTGGGTTGAACTTTGCATGGTCATGTCTAACCCGGCTTGACCCACTTAGAACTACCTGACCCACCACGACCCAATTGACCTAGATGGTTTTCTTTGAACTGCCCGGGTTATGGAAAAAGCCTAATTTTCACTTATCCATTCTAAAATTTATGGGATCTAATATTCCAATTAAATATTGATTACTAAATAAAATATATAAAAATAGGGATTTTAACATTGTGCTAATATCTTTGCAATTTGCAGGAATTAAATAACCGGACAAAAAAATTATTATTGAAATAGGGTGATTCAAAACAACGAAAAAACCTTACATTCACTTTGCCATCATTCTAAACTCAAAATAAAATTAGTAGCTCTGATACCAAGTGTTGTGCGGAAGCACCTAATGAATATAAACAATGACAATGGTAAAACAGGTAATAACAAACAAGAACACACACCATAAAGCAAGATATACGTGGTTCGGCCTAAAGCCTACATCTACGGTCGAATCAATCAAAACAAACTTTACTAATCCAAGAGAAGAATACAACAGAGGAGAAGAACCCCCATCAAAGATCAAACCCAAGAAAAAGCCACAGTGTTCCCTCTCGCACAAGTCTTCTTGTTTAATCAACTCTTAACCAAGCTTGACACTAACTTCTTTGCTTAACCCTAATCCCAGAATCACTTTTTCATAGCCCAAAAAGAGTCCAATAACAAAAGGAAACAGCTCCTTACCGAATTAGGAGTTTCCAGAACAATTTTCCAAGTTCCAGCTCGCCTAAGACCGCTCGGGCAGTACCTAGCTCCGCCCGAATGGAATGCTCCCGAGACTTCCCTGCTCATCTTGCCGTGAAACTGATCGAGCAACCCCTAGTCGCGTTCGAGCGGAGCCTCTGAACTATCGCAACAAAAAAAACCGTCGATCACCACTCGAGAGGCCACCAGCTCTACCTAAGCGGTGAGACCTAGAGAGAGCCAATTTTTCACATAGCTATCTTTATTTGTTTTTGTTAATGGAGCTATTGTATAATTACGTGTTTTAGGGTATCTTTTGGAAGACTCGTAATCTTCCAGTTGTAACTGGTTTTTCCAAAACTGGTTATGCCTCCTGAGGTGGTCACATGTCCCTTTTTCAAACCTTAACTGTGGTTAAGATTAACTCACCCCTAGGGTTCATCCACCCATCTTTGGGTTTAAAAAATTATCAAAAAAATTAAACTCTAGGAGTTAGTGAATTTTAACCACCGTTAATAAATTATTTTATTTTATTTTTCTAAACACCAAGAAGGATAGGTGGGCGAACCTTAAGGGTGAGTGAATCTTAACCACAGTTTAAAAGTGTTAAAAGAGACATGTGGCCACCTCAGAGGTGTAACCGGTTACAATTGGAGAAGATTACGAGTCCTTTTGGAATGTAGCTATCTTTACAATTACGTAGAGAGTGTTTGCCTCAAGTTTCTCTTTTCATCACTTTCTCTAGGAACCAGCGCCTATCCACACTTATTCCAACTGCTTAATCAAATCAACCGTTCTCCCATGGGGTGTGTTCGGTTGAGGGGTAAATGGGTGGGAGAAAAGAAATTGAAGTAAAATAAAGTAAAGTGAAGTAAAGTAAAGTAAAATAAAAGAATTGTATCAGGGGGAAAGTATAATTTTTTCCAAAATTACCCTTTGCTCTCTTTAAGAATATAATCATACAAAATGGTAGATTTGAAATTATGAAGTTTTTACTTTACTTTCTTTCACAATTCCAGCATTTTGGTGGAATAAGGTTTGGGTGAAAGTGAGAGATAGTAGTACACTATTGAGAAAATTGAGGTTTCACTTTACCTCAAAATCCCTCAAACTGAACAGGGTGAAAGTGGTAGTTTCTCCCGCTTTCACCTACTTTCCCTCACATTCCCCTCAACCGAACACACCCATAGAGAAAGTGAGGAAGAGAGAACCCAAGACTAGCATTCCCCTCCAGCATTGACCTCGTGCATTTTATGCATCGACCCCGTGCAAAATGCATCGATCGCGTACAAAATGCACTAGGTCGATACAGTGCATCGACCTCGTGCATTTTGTGCATCGACCCCGTGCAAAATGTATCGACCGTCGTCTTCAAGCTTGGAAACATGACTGTAAATCATAGAAAATGAAAAAAAACACATGTAAATACATATATAACATGAAATTTAAGGTTTTGAACCATAAATACAATGATTATAAACATTTTTCCATGAATTAATCATACATGTAATGATTTTTTTGAATTCATTTTTTTTAAAACACAAGAAACCCGAAAATGAGGGTTGTTCTTCGGTTAATGACGTTTTTTCGCGAAAAGAACATGGAAAGAACGCTCTTGGAACAAAGATCTCTCACCGGAAATGAGGTGGGAACAAAGTTCTCTCATCGGAAATAGGATGGGGACGAAGAACTCGTCGGAAATGAGGTAGGGATACCCAAAGTCTTTTTTTAAAATGATTTGGATAAAATGGGAAAAATTTGCATGTGCGAATAGATGCACATGTGTGTGGGGGCATTTAGAGAATGATTTTTAAAACCTGGTTATTTGGGGAAGAACCCCATACTAAAGGGGCAATCTGGGAAAAACCCCTTTGACAAATCCAGTTATCCTCCCTTGAGGTTGCCGTGTGTCTCTTTTGACACCCATGTGATTAAGATTCACCCACATTTAGGATTCATCCACCCATTCTTAGTTTTAAGGAAAAAATATTAATTTTTTAAAAAAATTTTAAAACTATTTAAAGGATTTTTTTAATATTAAATTATTTTTTTTAAAAAAAAATAATATTTTTATCTAAAAACTAAGGATGGGTGAGTGAACCTAAAGAGTGAGTGAATCTTAACCACAGTTAAAGGGTGTCAAATTCTCTTCAAATGTAACAGGACTCTAAGGAGTCCCGGTTATGCCCCTGAGGTTGTCACGTCTTCCTCAGGTTGAACCTTAACTCTTGTAGTTAAATTGTTTAACTCTTGTGGTTAACCTTTTTAAAATACATTTTTCAAAAAATTAAGGTCGCATGGTTGAATAAGAGGTATTGAATCTTAACCACAATTAATTAAAGAGTATGAAAAGGGACACGTGTTAACCCGTTGAACAAGAGCAAGACAGTTTTCGTCTGGCCAGGGTCAGACGAAATCCATTCCCCGCGCGTCTCGTGGCTCTGTAGTAGACACACACTACACACTCTTTTACGGAAAAGAGAAAAGTGTTTAAAGATGACGGGAAGCTTCCGTTTTAGTGTTGTTAAATCAATGGCAGAGGAGGAATGTATTTAAAAAATTACCATTCACCTCTAAATAATTACAAAAATTGCCACCTATCTAAAGCTTCATTCTCAAGAACGCTCCTGATTTTGAAAGCTAAACCTCATATTAACTCTGACTAGGGGGTGGCACGTGTGATGCACGTGAGAGCAAGGGGAAGGAGTTAACCACAGTTAAAAGGGACACCTGTTAACCCGTGGGTGTGATTGAACTCGCTAGTGACACGTGATGCAAGTGAGAGCGAGGGAAGGAGTTAACCACGGTTAATAGGAGTTAAAAGGGACACGTGTTAACCTCACGAGCGCGATTGAACTCTCAACGAGTTCAATCGCGATTGGCTGTGATTCTAAATAGATAGATGAGCAAGGGGTAGTTTGGAAATTAAATCAAAGGCAAGGGATGGGTAGTTTGGATTTTAAAGCAAAACATTAAATAAGATTTTGTTTTTATATAAGGGTAGTATGAGAATTTCAAAAAATCA
This sequence comes from Tetracentron sinense, assembly GCA_015143295.1. Lineage (NCBI taxonomy): Eukaryota > Viridiplantae > Streptophyta > Magnoliopsida > Trochodendrales > Trochodendraceae > Tetracentron > Tetracentron sinense. Next base: position 4,914 of record JABCRI010001069.1, on the reverse strand, counting down.
TCTACGCCTGCCTCTCCCATTATAATATTAAAGAAAACAAAAAGGATACTACTAACGAGCTTCCATTGAAGCATGGTTTAAAATTTCGTTGAAATTTTGCTTTCGGACAACCCCACCACCCCCCCCCCCCCCCCCCCCCGATATTGAAATTGGGTTTATTTTGGAAATCAGATTTTGGTCGAAATTTTGAAAATTTCGGATGAAATTTCGGATTTCGAAAATTTCGGAATTTCGACCGAAATCTGATTTTTATTTTTAAATCTTTTTTTAAAATTATTTTTTAATTAAATTTCAAAATATTCTAAAATATCTCAAAATTTTTAATGAAATTTCGAAAAAATTATATTAATTTTAAAAATAAAATAATAATATATATAATTAATATTATATAAAAAATAAAAATTTCATTCGGTGAAATTTCGGAATAATATTTATTATTAAATACGATTTCGGTGAGATGTCGGCCGAAATTTCGAAATTTCATAAAATTTCGTTTCCAGCAGGCCATTCGACCGAAATTTCGAAATTTTAAACCTTGCATTGAAGTGAAAAAAAGGATTTTCTAGAAAACCCTACCCATAATCTTAACCTTTCTCCCAACTCTCTCGAACTTCTCAGGTTCTGGTAGATTTTTGGGAATGGAGAAATACTTGAAAGAGAACTTCGACATTCAATCGAAGAACACATCCGAAGAAGCTCTAAGAAAATGGAGATCTGCAGTTTCAGTCGTCAAGAATCCTCAAGGAGGTTTCGTATGATCACAGATATTGTTAAGAGAAACGAAGCCGAAAAGAAGAAGCTCAAAATCCAGGTGTGTTTCCCTTTCTCCAACTCTTATTTTCCAGACTTCCGAACTTTTTTCTCTACTTAAGTCGTCAATAAGCTGTTGATTATCATTTGATTAATCGCTTTCTTCCAACGGATCTGTGTTTTAGTCGTTCAATTCGCTGTTTTAGATCTTGAAATGGTAAAATAGTGAATCGAATTCGAGAAACTTTGCTAATGTAGTTTGAACGCTTGGATTTCACGGTTTTCTGGGAGATTTGAAATTTAGACCGAAAATCTTCTCGTTTTAGATCGATGATTCTGCAATGTTGTGCGAAAAACAGTAAACAAATAAAACGAATCGCAGCAAAAACAAACCATAAGAGAGACACGATTTACGTGGTTCGGCAAGATGCCTACGTCCACGGGCAATGATGATCGATCACTAATTCACATGAAGATTTTACAATGATCTCACAAACCTTCTTCACAATACAACCGAAAAACTGCCCTCTTTCTCTCTATCCAATAAAACCCTAAAACATTCCTTTTATATTAGGGTTATAATAAATAGGTAAAATACTCAAAACAGGTCGGGCCATTAAACGGGTAATCGGGTCATCCGGGTCGCCATGAATCTGGGTTGAATTCATGACAACTTTTCAATAAATCTCCACCTTGGCTTGAATTCTACCAAACCATCCAAAACAATAGGAATGGATCAAAGCTGCCTCCAAATGCGTCCTTAGGCGCATGCACCCGAAGGTGCTCAAACATGAGAGATATTGATCAAGTCCAAACAGTGCTTGAACTTGACCCCAGTCACCACCTTAGTAAGCATATCTGTAGGGTTATCTGCAGTCTCAATCCTTTTAAGAGATGTCCACTTCATCCACAACTTCTCGAACAAAATGAACAACGGCATCGATATGCTTTGTCAGAAGTGAACCTGCATTCTTTGCCAAAACAAATTCACTCTTACTGTCGCAGTAGACCCCCTGTGCTTTCTAACATCCCAAGTCTTCATCATACCCATGTAACCAATGAACCTCCTTAATATCCTCGGTCACTGCTATGTAAACTTGCCTCATTAGCTAGAGAAAGCAACTATTACTGTAAACGTCGATCTCCAACTGCACCGGTCCCTAGCAAGATAACTATATATCCTGTTGTTGATAGGTGTTTATCCAAACAGTAGCTAGTCTGAGTCCACATATCCAACACGTGCACCTAGCAATATCAGCTGTCTCTCAAATACAAACCAACTATCTATGTCCCCTAAAATGTATCTTAAATCCTTATTGCCTACCAATGTCTGTTTCCCTGTCATGCAATATCTTTGCTCACCATCATTGCCGGCATGTGCATACTGACCTATCCATCCCCATAACCTCAATTAAGCAACAATTGCGTTCACATACAAATCTGAGCCATATACTCACTCTCTCATGTGCTGCTCATAGACTCAAGAAAACTAACACTAGCTTAAAATGAGGGGTCAAGGTCTACTTAACTAAGTTTTGTTTTGGTCTACTACCACCGTTGTATCACTTTCTTCACAAACAACTTTGTATGTGACAACAAACGTCCCCTTCGCTTTATCTTTTTTTTCATATCCATCTTTTTTCTTAGCTTCCCCAAGGCCCTTCTTTCAACATTTCATTCATCAACTGATTCTTCAGCCTGATTATCTCACATTTCGTCTTAAAGATGCATAACATGTCATCTACATATAAGAGTAAATATATGAAACAAATTTTAAAATATCGTAACGTATCGACCGATACGGGTTTATACGTCTCCTTGTTTTGAGCTACCCCGATACATTGGTCACGTTCTTGGACAAAAAAAACTCCCCCGTATGCATACGATACGACTTGAGATGGGGGATTTTCAGTAATTTTTTTCTTTTCGTCCATTTATAGTAGATCTAACAACAACAGACGTATAACGCCTCAACCGTATTCTATTATAAGATCATTATTTAAGTAATGACTTTTAAATTAATATTACATTTTTCAAGCGTCTCTGCACGATCGGTTCTCTTGCAATAGGGATCCCCCTATGTGAATTCACAAAAAGTATCGTGCAAATTTATCGCACTTATAAAACAATCTAAGTTTTATCGACTTCAGTTCAAAGAACAAACAACCCTCTATTTCTAGCCCTTTTAGCTTGTGCCACATCGTCGTGTTCAAAACTGGCAACGGGTAGTGGACGTCAGCTAAGGTGAGCAGTGGGCGCAAACAGAGCAAAAGGGGGAGTGCACGTGATTAGATCAAAATACAGGACTCAACAACCCAAAATGCGGTGGGAAACACTACGCTCGCACACGGGACGGCTTCAATAACTCGAGGTGGTCCTTGCTGTAGGCCTCAAACAAGGCGCACATAACGTGCCCAACAAGGGAACAGAAGACGGACAGGAACTGCCGATGAAGGGTCGTGATGTGTATAAGGCAAGACGGCGAGGGAACGCAGGGCTAATAGGCTTAATGCATGGAAGTCGATCAGGCTCAAAGGACCCTGGGCGGAGACGGACGAAAAGGACGAAGGTGGGGAGCGGGCCAGGCGGTAGCACCAGAGGAGCGCCACGGCGGGGGGAACGCCGATAAAAGGCCGCACGCGCAGAGGGAGGTTAGGAACAAAAAAACCCATAAAAAAATTGTTGGAGTGTAGGGTGAGGGGGGGAATCTCACTGGATAGTTGCAGAAAAGAATGGGTCAGCGGAATGAGCTAAGTGGGGCGGGGCGGATTCCAAAGCAGTGCTGAGCGCTCCGCCTACGCGGGGTTAGCCGCCGGATTGCAGATCCCGAGACAGTCTGAGGGGCGAGACCTATCCGGGTTTGGGACTTACCGATACAGCAACCGTACCGATATTTTTGAACTATGTATTTGAAGGAGACTATCACATAGTCGCATGAGCCACCAGTTACTCATAACCTTAGCAGTCCTTTTCGACTTCTCTCTTTATGTCTCTTAATCGTGTCTGGCTTCTCCTGCCCATAGTCTACTATCACACACTTCCCTCTTTCTTGGTTGTGGGGTTTACATGAACTGGAGCCTCCTCCTCTCCATCAACTCTCTCCGTCCGTCATCTCCCGTGAGTCCTCCTCTCACCAAAGCCTCCTAAAGACTCATTGACGGTCTGAACAATTCCCTCTTAGAGAACACCCTCGACGCCTCAAACGCTACCACCTGCGACCGAACGGCCATCTTGTCCATACTATTTGGCCTTCTGAAGCCGTCGCGTCATGTGATTATACTCTGCTCCGCCCGCCACAAAAGTAACATCCTGGCTAAGACACTTCCGTGTTTCTTAGCTATTTCAATATTCATACTACTCTATTCTCCGGTTCATTGCGAGCATTTGGATCGTTAGAATCATATTCTCGTTGACTCCTCTCGAAATCCTGGTGGTCACACATGTCTCCACACACTCCATACCACAAGGCGGTCACAAGGTCCATTATGCATTGATAAATTCCTATTTACCCTCTTGTCGTAGTTGTGTTTATGAACATCTATCTACTACTTTAATGTATGGAAAAGATGATCTTAAAATTTGGATGATTTATAAAATTTGCTTTGATAATAATGATATCGAAAAAGACAACAAGCCCATGATTCTGGGACTCACCATCAGAGGCTTTACCAAAATGACAGCGTCCGCTTATAGAAAATCTGTTGGCGGGGTAAATTTTTTTGTTTGAAGTCAAGAGCACATCATCCTGCAAAGAAAAATTCTAGCACAGATGAGTGGCCTTTTGTCCGTCAATAAAGCACTGAAAAAGGATGGTCTAAAATTGAAAAACATGGGAAAAGAAGGATTCGCATGCGAACTTTGCATAGGTTGAAGATGATGATTAGAATTTTGCTTTGCTGTCTTCACTATCAGTTTAGCCTCTCCTGATGAGTGATTTGGACTCGGGACTGTTCCTACCATCTATGGCCTCCCATATATTGGTTTTCGAGTTTCCGGTTTGGATGATGGAATCTATATTGATGGTAAATGAAGTCCTGCAAAACAAAGGGTATATGAAAAATTCGTTTGCTGAAGATGCATAATGCGGCAAGCGTTAGAATTCTAACCGATGTTCGTAGTAACGGACTTGAAGAAGATCTGATCTCATGGGATTCTTTTAAACTC